>VZTO01003755.1:48775-78885 GCA_013400615.1 Syrrhaptes paradoxus
TCCCCTCCTTCCTGCATCCCTGGGTACCACACACCCTCCCTCCCGCATCCCTGGGTACCACATCCCCTCCTTTCTGCATCCCTAAGTGCAGGGCTCCCCCCCTCCCCTTGAAACCGGGATCCCCCGCGTCCCGGCCGGGACGTGGGGGGATCCCGGTTTCAAGGGGAGGGGGGGAGCCCTGCCTGCAGGCTTGGGCTCATTGGGGTCCACTTCCCAGGACCCCAAACCCTTTAGCATCTCTCCCTGCCACAAACAGGCGCTGCCAGAGCCAGCAGAGGATTGGGTGCAGCCCCCCCCTTGATGTAGGAGCCAGCGGGACGGATGCCCACGTATCTAGCGGCAGGATTTGGCCCCATATGTTTTGCCTCTGCTTTAATTTACATTCCAGGAATGGATCAAAAAACCCAAATAAAAACGGAAAAGCGATGCCAGCTCCTACATCTGCCTTTGGAAAACTTCAGCTGCGGCCGCTAATGTTGCCTAATCCCGGCCAGACAGCGCAGCTGAGAAACTCAGCAGTGACGGGGTGGGGAACGCTGCCCACAGGCAGAAAAATCCCCTGGGGATCGCAGCCCTTTCCCACGGGGGGAGACCACCACGCTCCTGCCGTGGGAATCCCCCGGAAACCATTGCACAGGGATGCAGGGCATGCGGCTGCACCGTGCCGAGGGGAAAATCTCCGAGCGTGCACCCGCTTTGGCCTCGATTTTAATTGCTCGTGATGAAACGATGGCACCGGGTCCCAGCAAGAGCCAGCGCTTTCCAAAAAACCCATCAGCAGGCAGGCAGCCCCGAGGTTCAGCATTTTTCCAGCGGGTTCACGGAGAGGCCGTGTTCCCCTCCCCGTCCCCTGCTTTTTTGGAAGCGCTTCGATGTCAGCCAGCGTGTTCTGCTTTGATCAACAAAACTGCGCAGGCACCGGGGCGGATGGTAATAGGAAACAAATTGAACCAGGCTGGAAACGTTTAAAAGGAAACACACAGTGCGCAGAAGACAAAAAGCACAGCCTGGCGTGTCCCGTGCTACCCGGGGCGGTGTTTCACCCCAGTCCTGGGACATCAAACACCCACCAAGCCGGTGACAGCCCCCCCTGCCCCACACCTCCAAGCTGCACACGGGCAGACCCGTGTTTAGTTTTGTGGCTGTCGCTTTTGCCCTCCCAGGCACTCTGTTCCTTCAAATTCGCCCTTAAAACCCCCCTGCCTGGGGGTCGAGCTCTGCAGAGCCCCTGCGCTGTTCCCTGGGCCGTGGGTAGTGGGGAGCTGGGGGGGAACGGGGCATTTGGGGGTGCTGCCAGCCCTCCAGGCTCCCAGGAGAGCTCCCAAACCCGGGATGCAGGAGAAACCCCATGGTGATCCCTTCCCAGCATCTCCTGGCCCTGGTGCACAAGGAGGGACCGGCAGCATCCCCCCCCGCCACCGAGCTGCCAGGGGAGCGGGGTGGTGGGGAGCCCGTACCCCACAACACGGGGATGGGGACTGTCCCCATCCTTTCCCAGAGCAGGACTGCATGGTCCGGGGGTGAGCCCGCATCCCATGGGGGAGGGTCCCCGCTCCAGCACCACTGCGATGCTGGTTCCAGGCTCCCCCCATGGCAAACCCCGGCTGTACTCTTGGAACCCACCGCAGCCGGAGGAGCATCCACAAGGCTCTGCGAGGGGGATGCAGGAGCCCAGCAACCCCAAAATTCAGCAGGATAAAGCATTTAGCTGTGTGGTAATGTAACAGGGGGGGTCCAGAGGGACTCGGACCCCAGAAGCTCTAACGACATCCCGACAAACCCCACAGACAATCCCAACAAACCCCACGGACAACCACGAGAGCCTCGAACCGTGCAGATGTCCCAGAGCGGTTTGGAGCTCCGATGGGAAGGGTTGGATTTATGGCCCCGACGGCCCCTGCAGAACGGAGCCGGGCTCCAAACGGCGAGGGGCCAGCGGGACGGGCGGCTCGCAAGCTGCAAGCCAGGATTTTAAAAATAAAATAAAACAAATAAAATAAAAAAGAGGCCTAATGAACCTCTAAAGGGGTTAACGGTCAGTTGGCCATTGGAGCCATTCCCAGCTGCAGGCTCAGCCTGAGCAGAGACACGGAAAGGGGGGAGCGGCAGGATGGGGCATTTGGGGGGACGGGGCTGTCTGTCCCTGCTAGGGAACCTCTATAGATCCACCCCCGGCACACCCCCCAGCGCTGCCAGTCCAGCCGCCAAACCCTCTGGAGAGTCATAACCGGCCAAAACCCATTTTCCATCGCAAACCCCTCTGAGTCACGGAGATTCAGATTTAGCTTTATTTGTTCCTTTACTCAGAAGTTTGATGCTGTCCCTCTGTCCTGCTCTTCCCACACCTGCCGGCACTGTGCCCAACCTGGCCGGTCCCCGCAGGGACTCTCGGGCTGCCCCGGGATGTCTCACGGTCACACCAAAGCTGGTTTCCTTGCTGTTTGCTCAGTTTTTGGGCACAAGGCAGGAACACATCTCTCAGAGAGGAGCAAACACCGTGGGAGCTGCTCCCACGCAACCGTCTCCTAAAGAACAGGGAGCTCTGCAAAGCACAGCCCGGGGGCTACAGCCGGGGGCTGCAGGGATGCTCGTCCCTTCCCTCCTCCAGTCCATCACTCACGGACAGCTGTGAGCAGGAAGATGGGAAGTATCAGGATGTGGAATTCCAGCAGATCCCTGGATGCACCGGGCTTGGAAACACCGAGGAACCACCCGGGGCTCCGGAGCTGACGCTCAGCAACTCATCTGCACCCTCTAGACCAGACAAGGGAAAAGTGTACAGCTCCCAATATTTTAACCCTAATCCCCCCCAGAAAATCAGATTTGGGCTGTAATTTGCATAGCATGTCTCATGATTTCATTTAATCTGCCCAATCCTCTTAGGGAGCAGCGCAGCATAAGTTATCGCAGACAAGGGGGCTGCTCAGAACGGCAAATCCACCCCCCAGCAACGTCGGGCTCTGCAGTTAATCCTGCTCCTGCCAGCGCTCAGCACCGCGGAGGATGGGGAGGATGGCGCGGAGGGAGAGAAGGGAGAGGAGGGGGAGGAAGGAGAGGATGATGGGGATGGCGAGGAGGGGGAGAAGGGAGAGGATGGGGAGGAGGGAGAGGGGGAGGAGGATGGCGAGGAGGGGGAGAAGGGAGAGGATGGGGAGGAGGGGGAGGATGGTGAGGAGGGGGAGGATGGTGAGGATGGCGAGGATGGAGAGAATGGAGAGGATGGTGACGATGGCGAGGATGGCAGGATGGTGAGGATGGAGAGGATGGTGAGGATGCAAGTCAGGGAGGCAAAGCCCCAGCCCTGCTCCAGCACCACTGAGTCAACGTCCAACCTCCCCAGGGCTGGAGGGAAATTTTAGGTCTTTGAGTGACTGCTTTCAGAGGGACTGCTTGTCCCCAAGTCTCGTTAGGAACCAAACCACCGTCCTGATGGACACACTAAGGAAATGCACCCAGCTTCCTCTGCCTTCCCAAACTGCTTAACCCCAAATTTCCTCCCGGCGGGGAACCCACGCAGGGCTCTGCTGCCGCTCGACTTCTTCAGCGAATAGAGCATCTACCAGAGCCTTTAGGCTCCACCTTTAATTTGGCCATACAATTGCAGGGAAAATGTATTCCTTCCAGCCATGGGGTTCCACCCCGACCCCACACTCCCAGCCACGTCCTAGTTTTCAATTAACTCTTCATCACCCGTCCTGCTCCTTCCCACTCTGCTCACATACAAAAAAAGCCCCCCAAAAAACCCAACAAAATACTTTTTAAATGATTTGTTGTGATCGAATAACTCCCCCAAATACCACAAAGTATTAAAACCCCTACTTCAATATCCTTTATCCTTTAAGGTTCTTTCTAATTCAATAAACAGGCTTTGCAGCCCCCCCGCCCCGAGGTGGGCTCGCTCCCCGCCGCCCTTCCCGGCCACTCTCCTAATGCATGCTCTTATTAAGCTGTGCAAGCTTACAGCTCTTTAATCTTTTCGAACACATGTTGAGAAGAATAAAAGCAATTTTGTTTGGGAAACTGAAGGCCATGTTCAGCTGGAAATAAGCTTTTTCTATAATCTCACATCTTGCTTTCCCGAGCCGGCAGCGGGGCCGGTTCTCAGGAGCCCCTGGAAGGCACCACCTCCTCCAGTCATCTGCTCTGTTTTTTTTTTTTTTTAAACTGTGGGAGGGGAGAATTAAGGGGAAAACCCTATTTTTGGCTCTTTTTCCCCAAATTGGTACAATTTTACAATTTCTGCCCTCAAAATAACGTCAGAGCCGGGCTTCCTTGGGCTCAGAGCTAATCTGGGTGTAATTCCCCCACCTCTGCCTCTGCCCTTGGCAACGCACAAACACAGATTAGAGGGTTATATAAATGTAATTTTCTAATTAATCATTCCAGGGCCAGCCACTGCTTCTTTTTTTTTTTTTGTATATACCAACAAATGCACATAAAGTTCAACTGTGAGCGAGGGGAGGCTTTACATAACAGAGAGGTTTCTGCTCTGCAGCTGGAAAATAACCTGCCCCTTCCCGCTGACCTCGGCCAAGCTCCCCAGCAGGATGCTGGAGCAGCCACCCATCCCCAAAACACCCCCAACCTGCACCCCAAAGCCCCCCCAAAGCCATGCTGGGGCTGGGAGGGGACCCCCTGAATCGCCAGGAGCTGAGACACTTCATCCCACCTGGAACACTTTGTGGAAACCTGGAAGAAAGAGGATTTTGTTTTTTCTTCCTCAATATCTCGTGGAAAAAAATACTCGCACAGCCTCTTTAAAAATAAACTGGAGTGTTCATTAGCTGGCCTATTTTTTCAGGTGTATTCTAATAGCACTAATTAACTTGAAGGTAGATTTTAGCACTTCAGCCTCCCTTTCTGCCTTCAAATGCCAAAACAAATCTTGCCATAATTACCAGCAATCCTTTTCATTACCGGCTGCCTAATTATCCTATTAATAGCACATCCTAAGAGACGATATTTGCTTGGCAGGCAAATATTTGTTTTTAAATTAGCAAACACAAACTGCTCTGTTTGCTGAAGGATTTTGAAATGCAAAATGGTTTATATTCACGGAAAAAAAAATTAATCCCAAGTAAAACCAAATGCTTAATCCATTTGAAGCATTTGAATCTTTTCAGCGCGTTCAACAAGGGGGAGGATGACTGTGCCAGAAGGTATCTCGGAATACTTTGATAATAACTCTGTCTGTACAGGGGCTGGTGTAAGGTTTGTCACTGGGGGAAGGATGGGATGCCCAGCAAAGAACAGGGAAAAACCCTTGCAGCGAACCATGTAGCACAGAAGCTGTGATTTTCAGATGATTTTCACCATCTTCCTCCTTTTTTTGAATTTAAAGCCCAAACTGAAACTATTTTCAAACAGCACCCATGGAGCACAGCTGGCGAGACCCTTTGAGGGCTCACCGGTGGTTTCGGTGCAGTGGGGCTGCTGCTCGCCCTGTTAAGGGATGCTGTCGCTCTGCGGGTTGCACCGTGGCAAGAAAACGAGCTGCCCATGGCTGCAGGGGCTCTCCCTCCTCTTGAGGCTCTACAGTGCGAGATTTTCCTGGCACAGACGGCTCTGGTGCTGGGAGGATGCTGCCACGGTGTAAGGATGCTGCAGTAATGATAGGATGCTGCGGTGTTGGGAGGATGCTGCCATGGTGGGAGGATGCTGTGATGCTGGGAGGATGCTTCCATGGCAGGAGGATGCTGCGGTGCTGGGAGGATGCTGCGGTGCTGGGAGGATGCTGTGGTGCTGGGAGGATGCTGCCATGGTGGGAGGATGCTGCGGTGCTGGGAGGATGCTGCCATGGTGGGAGGATGCTGCGGTGTTGGGAGGATGCTGTGATGCTGGGAGGATGCTTCCATGGCAGGAAGATGCTGCGGTGCTGGGAGGATGCTGCGGTGCTGGGAGGATGCTGTGATGCTGGGAGGATGCTTCCATGGCAGGAGGATGCTGTGGTGCTGGTAGGATGCTGCCATGACAGGAGGATGCTGTGGTGGCAGGAGGATGTTGTGCTGCAGGGAGGATGCTGCCATGGCAGGAGGATGCTGTGGTCACCAGGAAGGCACGTGGCTCCGTGCACCACTTGTCCCATCAGGCTGAGAGGATAACACGGCAACATTTTGCTTCTCCTAGGGAGCAGGAGTGCCCCCTCTCAGTGTGCAAAACTCCAGAGTGATTAGCCAGAAGAGTTAATTATTCATCCTGGAGTTCAGAGGAGAGGTGATGAAGGATTTCAGTGACGTGCCCCTTAGGAGGGGAGGGTGACAGGTGGCACCGGTGCTCCCCAGGACAGTGTCCCAAAGCTGCCGGGAGGCCGGGGATGTCGAGATGCTCCTCCGCCTCTGCGGGAAGGCGACGGCAGAGTCCACGCAGGGAGCTCCAGCTCCAGGATTCAAAGCAAACAAGGATCAATGGATTTATCCGCAGCAGAGGAACTCCACGACGTGCCTGCAGCCTGTGTCAGAGCAGCTGAATTATTTATGGACCTTGAGGGGCTTTTTCTCCGTAGGCTTGTGGAGCATCTCCACACAGTTACAGGCAGCTCTCTTCAGAAAACCAACACCTGGCTTCTTTTTTTTTTTTTAAGAAAAAAAAACAACCTACGACTACTTCTTTCGTGGGTTATAAAAAGAGAAATACAACCTCATCTCGCAAACCACCGAGCTGAAGGAGATAAACGGGCTGTGCTCTGCAGCTGCGTGTCACCGCAGGCTCCGGGCTGAAGGGGGGGGTCACACACACAACACAGGCTTGTGCCTGTCCCCAAACCCTGGCTCCCATAACTCCACCTCCCTCGCGTTTTCTCCGCAGCCCGAGGCAGGAGGAGGGTTAAACGTGGGGCTCTTCCTTCCAATTTATGACCAACCTCCCATGCTGCAGCCTGGGAGATCTCAGTCCTGTCGGGTGGGATATCAGATCTGTCCGGATCTGCTCCTGTGGCCTTCCTGACCCCAGCCTGGTCCCCCTGCCACCCCTACTGCCACCACCACTGCCACTGCCACCCCCCTTGCCACCCCCACTGCCACCCCCACCCCCACTGCCACCCCCATTGCCACCTCCATTGCCACCATCACTGCCACCACCACTGCCACCCTCATTGCCACCATCACTTCCACCCCCATTGCCACCACCACTGCCACCACCATTGCCACCCCCATTGCCACCCCCACTGCCACCACCACTGCCACTGCCACCCCCATTGCCACCCCCACTGCCACCACCACCCCCATTGCCACCTCCATTGCCACCATCACTGCCACCATCATTGCCACCCCCCTTGCCACCATCATTGCCACCGCCACCGCCCCCCCCCCTCCCCCCACCACCCCCCCCACCTGCAGCAGGCAGCACAGCCAGGGAGCTTAGGGGACTGTATTTAGGATCAGTGGGCACAGCAATAGGGCCAATCTGCTGCTCCTCAGCTGCAAGGACCCCAGTGCTGGGTGACCGAACCCCCCCCCATTGTCCCCGTCCCCAGCCAGGTGGCAAAAGCCGTCAGTGAGGGCGGGCTGGGGGTGCAGGGCGAGGGGCACCCCGCTGCGAGGGAAAATGTTCCTGGGAAAGAAAAGGTTAATGAGCCTGCGCAGAGCGTTGCCCAGGGTTTACTTGAATGACTCAAGCCTAAAATTCAGCAGAGGCTGCAGCGTGCACACAAAGGGGCTTTGCAGCCCATTATTGCCACCGGGGACCTGGCCAGGACCACACATGCGGGATCAGCAGTGGCACACAATGCGTCACCCCCCGCCTCGCCCCTTCCTTTCACCCCGTCAGCCTCCGTGTCAGAGCCTGGTGCCAGCCTGCCTGCTGGGACAAGCACCGCAGGATAACAAATATCAAACCCCTTCTCCTGCCAAAAAAAAAAAAAAAAAAAAAAAAAAAAAAAAGACAAGAGAGCGGTTTGGGTGCGAAAGGCAGGGTCCTGCCCCGCTCCTTACCTCTGGGTTTCTCAGGCTGTGGGTCAGGGTGTCTGAGTGCAGAGAGGACAGGGATGTTCCTCTGCTCTGAGAAGCTGCTGTGACCATCCCATGGGCGGCTGATCCAGCAGCTGGAGCTCCAGGACAAGCCCTGGCCCAGGGGATCCTTTGATGGATCATGGTCCAGTGATGCTCTCCTCACAGAGCCTCGGTGGTACCCGATCCGCATCCCCTTCAACACCCCCATCTCTGCAGAGGTTCTTGCAGCTGGAACCCCCAGCCAGAGCATCCCTGGAACCACAATCCAGAGCATCCCTGGAGTCTCCAGAGCATCAGAGCATCCCTGGAACCACATATCCCTGGAGCCCCAGCCAGAGCATCCCTGGAACCCCCAGAGCATCCCCTGAGCCTCTGGCCAGAGCATCCCTGGAGCCCCTAGAGCATCCTTGGAGCCCCCAGCCAGAGCATCCCTGGAACCACAATCCAGACAGAGCATCCTTGGAGCCCCACATCCCCGGAGTCTCCAGAGCATTCCCTGAGCCTCTGTCCAGAGCATCCCTGGAGCCCCCAGAGCATCCTTGGAGCCCCTAGCCAGAGCATCCCTGAACCCCCAGCCAGAGCATCCCTGGAGCCTCCAGAGCATCCCCATAGCCCCAGCCAGAGCATCCCCTGAACCCCCATCCAGAGCACCCCTGGAACCACCATCCAGAGCATCCCTGGAGCCCCCAGCCCCTGGTCCCCCAAAGCTGGGCTGATGGGGCAGAAACTCCAGCGAGAGCCTCTCCAGCAAAAGGCAGAGAGGAGGAACCAGCAGCAGAGCCTCGCGCACCAGCAGCAGGAAAGCAAGGCGTGCTCCCACAATTCAGCGAGGTTTGTTTTCGCCTCGCGCCGGGCGGGAGCAGATGGCGTGCCGAGGGACGGCGCCCGCCCGGGGGTCCGGCTGGGGTGGGGGGGTTTGATGAGCTGTGCACACGTGAAACCCGAACATCTGCAGCGCCATGTGGTGCGTGCAGCGGGCCAGGCGCCGCAGCCCCCCGCGTGCCCCCCAACCCGCAGCTAAACACCATCAATTATTCATGACCGAGTTATTTGTGGTGCAAAGGGTCCATCAGCGACTTTGATTAAAAATCCAATGAGTAATGAATATGCAAAAAGCAAGCGACTGCTTGGAGGAACAGATTTGTCAAATTGTCCATACTTCATCCAGATAAAGAAAAATCTCCAGAGGTCCTGAAATTGAAAAACCTCGCCATCGAGTCACAGCATCATCGCAATGATGAAATCCCCTCTGCCACGCAGGCGCTTGGCGTGAATCTGAATAAGGAAAATATTTGTATCTTAAATTCGAAGCAAGGGCAGCAGGAAGAGCGGCGCGCAGCACGAGAGGAAATGCGATTTTAATTCACATTGTGACTCTGCAGCCATTTAATTATTTTAATTAGGCTTAATTAGTGGTAAATTTACAATGATATGCTTGATACCTGGCATTAAATCTTTCATGCATAAATGTTTTGTTAAAATGAGAAAATAGGCACGTGGCACTCTGCCAGCAATTAGTGCTGAATGCTCTAATGAAAGATTACTGCTCGGCCGTGATTCATGGTGACAGCCAGCGCTGGGGACGTGCTTGTGTTCCACTGGGCACACAATAACCCCGTCACCGTCACCTGCAGCCCTGCCACTGCAGCAGCTCAGGACCGGAGCTGGGGACACCTCTGCTCCCCTGGGGACTGGCATCCCCATGTGTCCCTGAGCAGGCAGGCAGGTGGCTGGTGGCCCTGCAGGTGGCCCAGGGAGGGGACCAACAGCTGATGGCCACCCCAAGGCAGGTAGTGGGGTGACCCACAGCATCCCGCTCCATCCCAGGCCAGCCAGCTGCCTCCACAGCCTGGTCCTTCTCCGCCCCCCCTCCACAGGAGGATCCATCTCCATCCCCATGTCCCACTGTCCCCCCTCTCCCCGCCACCCCAGGGCCTTTCCCGACCCCTCCCTTTGTGTGTCCCCTGTCTCTCACGCCCGGTCCCCCTCCCGCATCCCTCTGCAGCCACCAGCACCCACCTCCGCTGCAGCTCCCCTCACCTTCCCTCTCTGCTCCTGTTTCCAGCCCCTTCTTCCCTTCCTCCGGCTCCAGGAACCCTCCTGCACTCTGAAACATCCCTGGAGAAAGCCGGGGGAGGTGATTTATCAGGGGTACCTGTCACATTTGAAGTTCATGGCTGGTCCCACGCTGGACAGACCGATCCCAGCACCAGGGCCAAGGAGCAGCTTTCCCAGCAGCTCCGCGGGGTTATTCCTGACCCCGGGCTGCTCTGCGGTACTGGTGTCACTGCCCCCCAGAACCCAGCGCACGGGGAGGTCCGAGATATGGGCACCCAACGTTTCAACTACCAACCTGCTAAAACCCACAGGAAGATGAATTCCAGTATTTCCCAACTAGAGTCCAGTGCACCGGGAGGGTATTAACCATCTCCCCGGCCCTATTGATCGTCCTGCCTCCCGCCACTCCTGCAAACAATTAGAGGTCAATAAGCAACATGAGATGGAATTTACAGCTGCCAGATAAACCATTTGGAAATATTTCCTTGCCCTTTTACATCAGTGGTTCTGTCAATACTGCAATCAAATATTTTTTTTTTATGGAAAATAAAGTATCTTAGAAAATATATCTGTCCTGTCCAGCGGACCGGGAGCAGAGCGCATAAATGCCCAGCCACGGGCTGGCTGCGAGCAGCCCTCAGAGCACAATCCAGCCTACAAACAGCAGCAAGACTCTGTTCTAACAGCACCATCCATCCGGGAGCCACACTAATGCATTTACCCTCCCGGTGACCCTACAAGAAGAAGTAAGAAATCTTCCTCCTGAAGCAGCCAAGGAGGAAATCAGGGCATGAAAAGGTGGTGGGTGCAGCTCGCAGGCGTGCAGGGACCCCACTGCCTGCGGATGAGGATGCGCAGACGGCTGCGGGCTCGGTGGTGGATGAGCGTGTCGGAGCCTGCACTGGCTGTGGGTGCAGGACACACGTGTTGGACGCCTGCCTTGGGCATGAGGTGGGATGCCCACACTGGATGCATGTGCTGGACTCCGCGTTGGCTGTCCGTGCTGGATGCCCACGCTGGATGCATGTGCTGGACTCCGCGTTGGCTGTCCGTGCTGGATGCCCACGCTGGATGCACGTGCTGCACACACACGTGTTGGACACACATTGCATGCCCACAGCCATGCCTCCAGAGCTCTCATCCCAACACCTGAGCCAGCACAGACACATCCCAGGAGTGCCGGCACCCCTGCCCGAGCCCCCAGCACAAACACCGGGGGCTCAGGACGATGCACTGGAATCTCATTTTGCTCATGACAAGAGATACCCAACCCGAAGAGATGCACCGTTCTTACCGTTCAAGAAAAAAAGCCATAAAGTCTGCGCACACATGACAGATTTACTAAAGCAGCAATTCATCGCAGTGCCATCAAGCGAGCGCACACACAGCTCAATTTTGTAAGGAATCATTCATGGTACATTTAGTGAGGCCGCGGGATGAATGGGCGGAAGCATTCTTTTGCTATTTATCTCCTGTTTTCCCTGCTTGTTAACTCCTCCTCCTCCTCCCTAAACTCGCCTGTCACCGCATTCCCACCCCTGAGCCCCCCTGCAGCCGTGCGGGGATGGGGACAGCCGTGCTCTGTGCCATGTCCCCGAGGCTCAGGAACCCCTAACGGCACAGGGCTGAGCCAAACCTCCCAACGCCAACGCCAGGAGCTGCCCCCCAGCCTTTTTTCCACCAGCTTGCCTTCTGCAGATGAGCTGAATCCCCTCCGGCTGCCAGCCCCCTCTCCCTGCCCCTGCCCACTCATCCCACCCTCCAGCCCCACGCCGGGGGATGCGGGTGCTCCCATGCCCCCCAGCAGATTAAAAGGCAAGTTCTTCCTAACTCAGTCTTTCCCCCCAAGGCTGGGTTTAGCGATTCCCCAGGTCCAGCCGCGTCCTCCCCATCCCAGGGCTCCCGCAGTCTGAGCACGTCTGCGCGGAGGCGGTCGCTCGTTAGAGGCTTGCTGTCCCCAAACGACCCCTGCGCATCTCCGGAGGGCTCGGCTGCATCGCTGCCTTCATCCTCCCAGTACCCTGAGTGTCAGAGGAAGGGAGACGTGCATCTGTGCGTATGTGCCGCTGGGAACAATTTTGTCAACAGCACTTTAGCATCCAAGTGATTCTCATCGCAGCTGGTACCAGGAGCGCTGGGAACTGCAATAAAAATAGTTTTATGAAATGAATTACCTAGCATTTGCATACACTGTGCATAACAGCACACACTTGGATGCTAACACCGAAGACTCCCCAGGTCCGGGTCTGGTCTGGTAGCAACAACAAGAATAATAAACAGGGAAAAAACCTGCTCTCTCCCTGTTATACCAGATGGTAAAGCAGGGCTGGAGTGGAAAATTTCACACTTCTTAATTAAATACCACCTCAGCCCGGAGTCCAGCCAGCTCCAGGTCAGTGACCAAAACATCGTCGTTTCCTCAGAGGCAAGGGCACACCAGCCTTCCTGGGGAGGGAGAACTGGGACCCTGTGAGCAGCCGAGCCCTCCTGCAGCCCCCAGACCCCGCAGTGCCGGTGGGCAGGATGCGGCAGCCCGCTCGCTCCGTGCTCGCTCCACGGACCTGGGATCCCCGGGTGACAGTCCCCGAGCCGCCGGAACACTGACTTCTGAACATTCCCAGTACAAACCAGACACCTCACTCCTGCAGCGGGCAGGGAGCGGGTCACAGCACCGGACAGAGCAGCAGCAGCTTTCTCAAGCCCGCGGGCTGCAACGAGCGATGCAAAGGCTGAGAAACAACCGAGCCGTGATCTCAAGTCACAATCGCAGGACGTGGTACCCCAATCTGCCCGTCTCCGGCTTTAGGAGAGCTGGGTGTGCGTGGCTTGGTTGGATTTACATTTCATTTGATCTGCAGCACATCCCTGCCACCACGGCGATGCCACCAGCTCCCCCTCTGCGGCTGGAATTAATAAACGCGACAATCAACCAGCGCTGACGCCCAGCACCCGCGCTGCCACGGTGCAACGAAAGCTAACGACAGCAGAGTCATTTAGCGAGGTCAGAAACGCTTTCTAGCCTCCGACCAGTCTCTTTGCCAAACAGGCACCACGCATCCCCCAAAGCCCTGGGCTGCAGCACTCCCCAAGCCCTGGGCTGCAGCACCCCCCAAAGCCCTGGGCTGCAGCATCCCCCAAAGCCCTGGGCTGCAGCACCCCCCAAAGTCCTGGGCTGCAGCACCCCCCAAACCCTGGGCTGCAGCACCCCCCGTCCCTGCCCAGCCCATCGCTGCTCTCTCCCTCGCCACTAACCCCGTTTTCTTTGCCAGGCTCCGGAGCTGTGATACACGGGAGCACTAACAGCCTGCGAGGGTCTCGTACATCATCGGCTTTTCTCATCATTAAAGGGCCGTGTGGGTATTCGGGAGGGCTGGCCATGGCACATGGGCTCCTGCCTGCGGGCTTTGGGGTGTCTGGAGCCTCAAACACACGAAATATTCGTACCTGGGTGCTGTGGGTCGCCGCTGGCACTGTGCGCTCCAGCTACCCTATTCCTGCTCCTTTAAAGACATCGTTGGCAAAGAGAAAGGTGCACCTTGAAATCGTCCCGAGCTTTCCTGGATTAAAACAGGGAGAAAAGACAATTGAGCACAGCCCCAGGCAGGGATGGGGACACCAGCACGCGCGCTCGGTCCCTGTTCCCCGGAGCTAACGCTGGAGCTGGCTTGGGGACCCCCCCCCGGGAGCCCACTGCAGCCCCACATGGAGATGTTCCTGAGGGCTGCAGCAAAAAAAAAAAAAAATAAAAGGAGGGTTTTTTTGGATACACAGCCTCGCTGGGGTGGGGGACCTCTTCCCCCTCTGATTGCAGCCATCTAGGGGTTTTTGTAGCATTTTTTTCTCATTTCTACCAGCAGTAATTGAGGACCGGATGGAATAAACCATCAGTTTCTTTAGTGGTGACAAAAACGTGGTAACCTCCCAGCCAGGGCTCGAGCATCGCCTGCTCACCAGCCAGCCCCCGCAGAGGGGCTCGGGGGGCTCCTGCCCTCCTGCTCGCATGGAAGGGAGGTGGAAGGAGAGGTTAAATCCTCCTTCCCAGGTTAATGTGCGTAGGGGCTGAGCCAGCCCCACCTCCCTGCACCTAACTCAATAAGGGTTCGGAGAGCGAGCTCCTCGGATGCTTATGTTGTCATGGAACCCACGAAATGAGATTAATCGGGGCAGAGGAAAAGAAAGAGTGAAATCAGAGCCTAGCTGGGGAGGATGAGAGCTGCTGAGAAGGATTGCCATCGACGCCGATAGTGCTCTCGTCTGAGCATCTCCAGACCTCTCCAAGCCGGAGAGGCTTCGCAGGAGCAGCACGGCACCCTGCACGGGGTCTGCAGCAACAATCCACGGGTCAGGCACTCCTGCAGGAGGAGAAAAGGCACCAGAAAATGGTCTGAATTGTTCCCATTCTGTGTCATCCCGCAGGAGCAGCCCTGCCCTGGTGTGGGAGTGATGCTGCTCCTGCCTGGGTCTGGGGGGGCAGAGCCCCTGGCAGCTCCGCACCCGCTAACGGGCCGTACGGCTCTGATTAACTGCGTTAATAAAGGGAACCTGGGAAACTCAGGGATGAGAAACACCATAAATCTCCTCCTGCAAAGGAGAAAAGAGTCCGTGAATTGATTTTGAGCGGCCAGGGAGCAACCTGCGGAGCAAAGGGCCCTGCTCCGGCGGCTGTTTCAAACGAGGGGGAGGTCTCACCCACCAGGAACTCTTCCCTTCCCGTTAACAGCACCCGCTAGTCCATACCCACCTGGCTGCCCCAGGGCTTCGGGGTGATGCCCCACACACGCTTCTCCGACTCCACCATCACCAAAGCACCAGCAGCAGCATCTCACATCCATTTTCCACGTCTCTGCCTCTGGGCTGCGACGATTCCCCGGAGAGTTGGAAGGATGCTGCTCCGGGTCGTCGTTGCATGCAGCAGCAAGGTGCATTGTCTGTAGGCAAAATCGCGATGCTCAGATTCAAACGGGGTCCCCAGGCTGCCCCCCCCTGAGCCGTGACCCCACCAGTCCTTTTCCCCTGCGACCCCCCCAGCACTGACACACGTCAAAATGATTTCTGAGCACTGCTGAGCTACGCCAAGACAACCCCTGGTACGTGATCCAGCGGTAAATCAAACCCGCTGCTCTCGCCATGTGTCAGAGGTGGGACGGAGCTGGACCCTCGGGTAGGGCTTTGCTCAGCCCCTGACCCGGGGGTGGGCTGGATTTCACCCGTGTCCCACCCCACACACACGCTTTGGGAGGATGGTTTGCCAGGAGGTGGGGAAAAAAGAGAAAGCATCTTATAAAAACAACTTTCTTCTTAAGCCTCCTTAACACTGCTCCGAACATCTCACAGAGATCATTCAGACGTGCTTAGCTGATAATTTAAGCTTATAATTAAAAAATGATTTATTGACAGAAGCTTCAGTGGAAGGTGTTCGAGTTTCACGTTGAACCTATAAAAGTCCTCAGCCACATCCTTTAGACTCGAGGGTTATTTATAACGAGCCCTCGCACCTAGGGAGGTGGGGTGAGAATAAAGCCTCCGTGCCTGCTCCGTTTCCCCCGCGGAGATAAATCCTTCTCCGTGAGTGCTCCAGCGGGACAGGACCCGAGGAACCGCTCGAGTTTCACACTTCATCGCGCACGCCCTTCATCACTTTCCCTGGATTTCCTTTGCAAACCTGAGCATCCCGGCTCCCCGCGGCACACAGGGTCCTTGCTGCACAGCCCACCGGACCGGGCAAGGGCAGAAATCAGATCAGCTGGCGCAGGTTGGGACAAAGATACAATTTATTTGGTCTTGGACCTGATGCAAAATAACTTTGCCACCAGGAAGGGGGTTTGCCCGTCCTTTGGGGCACACAGCTCCCAACCCGCAGGGCAGGATTTTATCACATTTATCACTCAACTTTTTCTCTCCAGGGAGTGCGGGGCTGGGGAAGGACTTCAGGGAAGCATCCCGTCTGCCCCAGGGCTTTCCATCTGCACCAGCCTGACCCAAAGCTGGTGGAGGTGGGGAAGTCCCAGTCCTGCTGGAGACCCTGGAAAATACCTCATCAAACCAGGGTGGAGCAGGGAATTCCCATGGCTGTGAGCAAAGCACGGAGCATCCTTGCCCTGGGGCAGGAGGAGCTGCCTGGGAGCTGCTGCTGCGGCTCCAGAACCTCCCAGAAAAGCGTTTTCCTCTGCCCAGCCCCGGGGGACAGCCCCTCGGCGGCAGGAGGATGATGATCAGAGCAAACATCTCCTGCAGGACCAGGAAAGCCTTGTTCCTGCAGAGCTCACCGCGGAGCCGGCTCTTGGCAAGGCCAGAAAAACCCAGGGAAATGCTGCTGGTCGCAGCAAAGTTCCTCCTTTTGCCTTTTGAACAGTCAGTGCAGGTCAAAGTCTCTCCTTGCTCTAAACACGCCCCGTCCACAGCGCGGAGGCAGGACTGAGGGGCCGCACGTGACGGCTTTCTGCGTCGCTTTACCCAAGGGTGACTCTGCGCCGTGCCCACAAACCCACCTGATGGGAGAAGGTAAATATTTCCCGAGCTGACGCTGTCCCCGAGGAATGCTTGCGCATCACTCAGCTATGCTGGCAACGAGTCACCGGGCAAATATTTGCTTTATCTTACCTTGCCCTATAATTACCACCTCCGCTCCCCCACCGGTTTTATTTCGCGAGCGGTGAAATAGTTGCTTTTGAACCCGCGACGGAGGCAGCGAAGCCTGAAAATGATGAAGAAGAGGGGATGCTGCCCGGACTACAGCTTCCATCCTGCACTTTTTCCCCAGGACCTGCAGCCCGTCCCCATCCCAGCATCCCCAAACCTGCCGGGATGCAGCGATCAAACCCCCGAAACGCCCCGCTCACCCCTCTGCAGCGACAGCAACCTTTTCATCCCCCTGGTCGGAACAGTTGTAATGGAAGCAGCCCCTGGCAGCGAGCTATATAGCTCTAATTAGTATTTAATTTAGATTGGAGACGATAGCTGCTGTATGTTTACTAAATATCAATTAATTATTTAAGATCTATTTGTCGCAGCTCACAACAATGCGATAGATGCGTATCGGGCCTCCGCGAAACCTTCATAAATACGGGCTGTTCCCAAACAATCAGCTTTTCCAATGTAACAGCTATTCCAGGAGATGAAATTAAAAGATTAACCAGAGCAAGTGTGGGATTCTGATGCTGGGGGAGGGAGCGGAGCAGGTCCCTGCATCTCCAGCAGCATCCCCGCCCAGCGCCGGGTGGTCCAGGATGTCCCCAGCATCCTTCTGCGCCCGCAGCACTCCCATGTCCCGGGTGTTGAAGGCAGTGGAGTGCGAAGGAAAGCGATGCTCAGCAGGACGGGATGAGAGGGGACTGTCACAAACAATGACTCTCTTTATCCCTCGGCGTTTTGTTCCCCTGGCGTGAAGGTCAGGAGGAAAGCAGATTTATTAAAGCATAAACAAACTGCATAAATGCTCATGGTAATTCCACTTCCGTTAGAAATACCGGTTTATTTTTAAAGCTACTTTAAATTATCTCCTTTCTAATGAAAACTCACATGTAATCTGTTAGTGAGGGATGTCTGTTGAACCATGAATTATTCAAAGAAGTCTCTGTTCTGTTATCTGGAGTCTCTGGAGATTATTCCCACCATTGTCCGTTGTGATGGGTCATTATGCACTCTGTGAATTTAATCTTTTAGGCTATCCAGCCGCATAGAAAAAATGTATGAATAACAATTTTCCTGTAATAACCTTCAACTAACCTTTCAACTAGAGTGAGTAATTCCAATCCTATTTTCACATCAATAGAAGAGTCAAAGCTAGGCAATTATCTCTTATCTGTTCCATAACCCTCCCCCTTTAATTTTTAAAAAGGATGTTAAAGTACTTACTGGAGGCAAGAAGAAGAAAGGAGGCTGGAATGAAGTATGGGCAAATTCTGATGAGCAGCGATAGGGGTGCGGTTTAGATAATTATTAATTTTCTCCTCTCCCTCCCCCTTCCCATTTTGCCGCATTCCTCCGTTCCCAGTGACACACCAGTTGCCTCATCCACCTCCCTACTGGGGCAGGGGGGGAACACCCCATCCACCCCCCTGGCTCTCCCTTTTTTTAGCCCTCGACAGCCGGAGCATCCCCGGGCCAGCATCCCAGGAGGGGTACCCCGGTGGCACCAGCATCCCCGGGGGGTCCTGGGCGGGCTGGGGCTCTGCAGGGAGGTTTCGGGCAGCAATCAGGAAGCGCTGGTGAATCTCCGGCTGTTTGGCTGGCGGTTTGCTGGCTGGGCACCAGCCGTGTTTGAAGGTCAGAGGTTTGCCACCATGATAAGCCAGGAATGAGTAAGCTGATTGCCAGCCTCCGCTCTCCCCTGGGAACTGGCTGAACTCCGGAAAAAATCCTCCCCAAGGCTCAGGAAGGGACATTTTATTAGCCAGGGAGGCCTGGCTGGGGGCAGGAGCTGTGGGTGGGCACCAGGACCTCTGACCACTGTGGGTTTGGGGAAAACAGGAGTAAAACCAAGCGGGGAGAAGTGCCTGGGCACAGTCCTGAGCCCCGGGCATCCCCCAGCTCCCCAGCTCCCGACCTGCCCAAAGGAAGGGATAACCCCCCCCCTGCCAGTAGCATCTCGCCACCGATTTTGGGGATGCTGATGCCTCGCTGCATCCTTCACCTGCCCCACCTCCCCTCTGCTCGCAGGGTTATTTTAGGATGAAACACTTTGTGCGGTGCAGCCCCCAGCAGCATGTGTCCCCCCCCCCGCCCAGGCTCACCCCGAGCCCCTTCCCCCCGAAAACCAGCCTCGCTGAGCCCCTGCAAGACCCCACAACCAACACGGACGGTGCTGCACAGCTCACCGCAGCGGGAAGCCCAAACAAACCACCTCGGCGTGCCGCTGCACCCCAGAGCCCCCCGTGCTGAGGGGCTCATCCCATGCCCCCCATGCTGTGCAAACAGACCAGCCCCCAGACCCGCTCCTCTGCTCCCCTCCCTCCCAACAGGGGTTTCTGATGGGACTTTGCTGTTGGAGAAACCTGGGATGTCTGCTCGGAATTCAAAGGTTTTCAAGGTCAAGGCTGCAGCACTGGCAGAGCTGCCTGTCCTGGCCTGGGCCCCTCTTAAAATGTGGATTATTACACGTATGCAGACATATAGATATATATACACACACATATATATACCCAGAGCAAGGGTTGTGAGCTGGTGGAGCCTGTGCATGCCCCAGCCCCAGCTGTCGTCGCTGCGAACACAACAGCATCCATCAATGCAAATCCCCGGCCCCAGGAAGTGTATGAAATTGCCCCATTTGCACTTGCTATTTCCTTCAGGAACAGAAATATCGCCGGAGTAATCTCGGCCGGATTGCCAGCGCCGCGCGCCGCAGAAGGATCGCATTTGAAAGTCTAATGACGGACATATTCCTCCTAATCAGAGCAGTAATTTCATGGGCAAAACACCCCATTGTTTCGCAGAGAATGGCAACCAGGAAACAAGAACGCTGCGCTCAACATTATTGTACCAGTGCCCAGGCGTTTAAGCGAGCAGGGACTCCTCGCAGCAGCGCATGCCCCGGATTTTGGGACAGTTGTCTTTAAGAGCCCTGGAAGGGGATGAGAAGGCTGATCTGCCGCCAGCTGGCAGGCTGGCGCGCTCCGGATAAATGCAGGCTATTGTTCAGGGCTTTTACAACAGCAAAGAGGAAAGGAAAAAAAATAAAAATAAAAATTAAAAAAAAAATCAGCCATTGGCGCAGAGGTGAGGGCAGAGCAGGGATGCTTGGTGCAGGGGGCCGGCAGTGCTGCCCGGTGCTGGGGTGCTCGGGCTGTCCCTGCCCCACAGAGGGGTGCAGGATGCTGGCTCGACCCACTCATCCTGCCCCATACATCCTGCCCCACGCATCCCAACCCCACGCACCCCACCCCACGCACCCCAACCCCACGCATCCCAACCCCACGCATCCCACCCCCACGCATCCCACCCCCACGCATCCCAACCCACGCATCCCGCCGGCAGCCGAGCCGCTGGCCCATCCCAGGGCTGCAGAGCTGTCGGGGGGCTGGGGGCTGCGGGCAGCACCCGGTGGCAGCGGGCACAGCAGCAGGGAGGTGGCCGTGGCGGGGAGCACCAGCCACGCACGCCATAAATCAGCGCAGGAAATCAATGCCCGGCTTGTTGCTCGCCGGCGAAGGTTAACAGTCAAGACCTTGTTTTGGGGGAAATTCTTTTCCCATGAGCTTCCCCTGCAGCGCATCTGTGCAAACCACCCCGGCTCTGCCAGGCGCAGCCGTGCCCCAGCCCCGGGGCAGCCAGAGCGGAGCATCGCGGCTCTGGGGCTACGCTGCCCGCTGCCTTGGATGGCAGATCGCGGTGGACCGGACCTGTTTATCCTCCGTACTGCCAGCACCCCCCGCGCACGCCGCTCTAAGCCGATTAGAGATGGGGGGGTGCTGCTCAGACGCTGGCCCGCGCGTGTCCCGACACGTCTGCCGCGCCGTAACGCCTGTCTGGCCGGCAGAAATGCTGGAGCGGCGCTGGCCAAGGCTCTATAAATTACTTATTAGTCACCCAGACGAAGATCTCCGTCCCACATCTCCAAAATAGCTGTAGGCTGAGAACAGACTTCTAAAAAGCAATTAAAAAGGCCCAGAAAGTAAACAGAGGAGGGTGAAAAGCGAGAAGGCTCTGAAGTGGGAGCTCCGCTGGCTCCGCTCACCAACGACATGCGATTTTCTAGCGAGGGGGGTGGAAATAAATCAGGGCGCTTGTGCAGAGCTCGGCGAGGTGCACCGGCTGGGCTGGACGGTCCCGGGCGATGGAGAGGAGAGCGGCCGTGTGGGCAGGGACAGCTCTGTCCCCTGCAAAGGCTGGCACAGGCACAGCTGGCTCTCGGGGTGGCAGCCCTTGGGGGGGCTTCAGCTGCTTCTTGCATTTATTTAATCCTCAATTAAAAGCACCAGGAGCACCAAGTGCAGGATGTGGGGGAGCACCCAGACCCGCATGCTGCTGGGGGCTCAGGGACACCCCCGTCCCCAACCCCACCAGCCTTGACGGACACCTCACCCAAGGACCCCCAGTGTTTCCCAGTCCCCCTCCTGCAGGTGACCCCCCCACTGATGCTCCGAGGGAGGAGGCATCACTTCCCAGAGACCCCAGGAGCCCCCGGGCTCCCCGTGATGCCGTGAGCCAGCTGTGCCCCAGGTGCCACATCTGCACTGTCCCCCCCAAGGTGGGCACCCGGCTCTCCCCACAGCCCCCAGCCGCTTCCCAAGGCTCCAGGGGCGCAGAAAAGGATTTTCCATGAGGAACTCACCAGTTGCCATTTCCAGACTCCTCTGGCCCGGCACTAACGCTGCGTTTAGACACTATCAGAGCCCCCCCGACATCTCTGCTCCCCGCAGAGGAACACTGACTGTGCTCAGCAACTCCAGCTGGCTCCAACGCCCAGAACACAACCGCGCTGCCTGCAGCCAAATTTCCATCCATTCCGCAATTTTTAACAGTGCAGCCGCAGGTCCAGGCTTACGGGTGTCTGGGTGCTCGTCCCCAAGCCCCCGCGGGACCCAGCGCCCCGAGCGCTCAGCACATCTGCACTGTCCCTGCGCAGCCCCGGGAGGGGGGGACAGGGTGACCTGGGACAAGGTGGCACAGGATGGTGGGCACGGGAGGGTCACGGAGTGGTCCCAGCACCCACCATGGCCGGATGCTCTGCAGATGCAGAGGCTGCTCTGGGCAGCACCGGATTGCAGCAGCCCGAGCACCCGTCACGGTGCTCGGAGAGGACCAGGGACGGGGGCGACGGGCAGCGTGGCATCCCGGTGGTGGCAAAGCCTGGACCAGAGCTCACGGTTCTCCCCGTGCACGTGCTGCCATCATCTCATGCAACTAGTTTCCACTCGGCTGGAGGGGAAGAAGCCCCACCGCAGAGGAGGTGCGGAGCAGAAGAGCCGGGCTGTCTCCGGGGGGGTTATTTGGGATCAGAGGAGGCTGGCGAGCACCCAGCCAGACGGGCAGGAAGGGTTCAAGCTCCTCTTTGGGGCCACCTTCACCCACCAGCCCCACAGGCGGGGGGAAGAGCAGAGCCCTGTCCCCCTGCACCGCAGAGTGACGGGGACGTGTCCCCCTCGAGCACCCCGCGCCCACCTGGCCGGGGTCCCTCCGTGCCCCGCTCCCCATCACCATTTGCAGCAGCAGCAACGGAGCAGAGCCAGCACCGCCCCTTCCCCAATCCATCATCCCCAGGGAACCGAGGAGCAAAATACCCAAAATTCTCTATTCCCCAGCCCGGCAGCGGAGGGCAGGACCGAATTTTCCGGCACAGCTCCGCACGGATCCATCCTGCTTGTGCCGGCGCTGGCGGCGGCTGGGGCAGAGCAAACGCTAACGAGGCAGCGAAGACAAACATTTTGTCAGCGCTGACAAAGGTGAGCTTTCATTAAAGAGAGAGGGAGAAGGGAAAAAAAAAAAAAATTAATTGGGCCAGCTTCCAAAGGAGCCGTTGCGATGAAAGCGCGGGCGCAGCGGGGAGGCAGGTGTCCTCACCCGCCCAACCAGAGCCATCCAGCGCCGGCTGCGAGCAGGTAATTTTAGAGACAATGATTTAGAGCGAAGCACAGAGAGGATTTCGGAAACCATGGTACCGGGTCCCCACGGTGCTCATTAAGGTTGTACAGATTGCATTTCCCATCTCCCCGCCAGCCCTCCAAAGTGCCTGTTATTAATTCATAAAAACATTGCAAGAGTGATTGAATCCAATGATTACTGGAGCAGGCAAACACAAGAGATGGTAAAATATTCTGTCTCTCTCTATCAAGGCTCTCCAAGCACAAAAAAAAAAAAAAAGGAAAAAAAANAAAAAAAAAAAAGAAAAAGTGTTGTGAAATATTAATCAGAGCTGTTTGCCCCTGGGCAGAAAGTGGGGAACGGTGCAATCACTGCAGCGCCGGCTTTCCCAGCGACATCTATTTGAGGAGCTGATTACTGTGGGTAAACATCACAAAATATTCCGGATCTTTGGATTTCACCTCTCGTGTCACCACTAAAACCTGATTCCCTTATCACCCCTTCGCAGGTGCAGCCCCTGGTGGAATCTGGAGGAGCGGAGGCTGGGGTCCCACACGCGGACTGGGGTCCCACACGCCGGCTGGGGTCCCACACACGGGTCAGGGTCCCNGGGGTCCCACACATGGGCTGGGGTCCCACACACGGGTCAGGGTCCCACACGTGGGTCAGGGTCCCACACACGGGCCGGGGTCCCACACGCTGGCTGGGGTCCCACACCTGTGCCGGGGTCCCACACGTGGGCCGGGGTCCCACACGCGGGCTGGGGTCCCACGGGTTGCTCCCATCACACCGTCCCCATCACCCCGGGGGATGACGGGCTGCCAGGCTGCCGGAGCCCTGGGTGAAACGGGGGATTTATTGCCTGCTGCCATCCTGGAACTAATGGATTGAAGACACACAACGAGCGCAAACAATTAATAGAAAATTACCCGAAAGCAGCGTATTAGCACCCGGACAGCGTGCCCACGGGCTGGGGGTGGCCCTGCCTTTCCACCCACACCACCTTTCCAGTTAGTTTTGTTCCCCGGGGCTTGTCTATCATCTCCCAAAAAGCAGCAAACTTCGGGCTGAGAAAAGGTTTTTTCCAGCCACTGAAAATATCTCATCAGGTTTTGTTTTTTTTTTTTTTAAGAAAACCTCCCAAATTCTCAGGAGAAGAATGAAGAAAATTTATTTTCTCCCAAAGCCATTTTTCTTTGGAAAAAAAACCCGTTCAGTCAATTTTTCAGCTGGTTCTAGCTCTCAGGAAGCTGTTAATTACTTGTCATGCACTTCTAAAATCATTCCCCCCCCCTCCAGCCTCCACAGAGCCTTGGCCACACAGGCTCCGCTCCCCCCGCCGCGCAAAACGTCTCCGTGCAGCCAAAGCAAACGGCTCTGGGAGCTCACCCTGCATCTCTCCCAGATGTTCAGGCGCTAAAGCGAGCGCTGGGAAACGTGTGCGAGAGTGATGACGGGCTCCGCGCACCGTCAGACTTTCCTGGCTTGGCACGAGCGGCGGGGCTGGCGCGGATCCACCGGACGAGGAGCCGCGAGGACGTTGATGGAGCGGTTTGGGAGCACCGGCCGCTTCCAGGAATGTTTTTGCTAAACACGGTGTTTTGCTTTCAGCCGAGCTGGCTGGGGTGCCGAGGGCTTTCCCGGAGCACAGAGGTGCTCCCAGAGCAGCGGGCAGGGCTGCAGCCCTCTGCTCCACGGAGGAATTTCTGTGCAGGGCTGGGGGGCAAAGGATGCTTCAGGGGGTGCTGTGTCTGGGGGAGATTTCTTTTTCCCTCTTTTTTCTTATATATGATGGCCAGACATTTCTCTAGCCAGGCTGTGAACCCCAAAACGTCCAACCTCAATGCACAAACCTACAAAGCGCCAACAGCCTGCTCCCTGGGCAGGGATGTGATCCAGCTGGAACACCGGTGAGCTTTTGTTTTGCTTTGGGGTGAATTTTTTTGCTGACAGCCACAGAAGCTGAGCTCCCCTTACCCACAGCTCTGAGATAACCTATGTATCATCACACCAGAGCTTCTCTCCCACTGCCCAGCCCATACGAGGAATTTTACCCCATGCTCACGCACTCATGGCTTTCTTTTCCCGACCCCCTACTCGCCCTGTACACACATTTCTCTCCGATTCTCCAATTCTGAACCATTTGGGGATGACACCAACCCAAGCCGTGCACCGCACCACAACCACTGCCAGCTTTCTGCCATCCTTTGACACCAGCAGCCCCCTCCCCAGGCTCTCCCTCCTCCGCTGAGGTCTGAGTGGTCACACACAGACGGAAAATCCTTCCTGGATTCGAATCATGGCATCATTAAAAAAGACCTCAAGGATCATCGAGTCCAACCATCAACCCAACACCACCCAACCCACAAACCTGTGCCCCTGAGCACCACATCGACACGTTTCTTGACCCCCTCCAGGGATGGTGCCCCTGGGTTTGGTGCCATTGCCTTGGCTTTGGGCTCATTTTTCACTTTTTCACGCAACGAGTTCCTGGGGGGATGGACAGTCCCCCTGTCCCCAGCAGACACAGTGGAGGGGCCAAGCTGGGACCTGCAGAGTCCCTTCCATCCATCACAGTGGCGTGAAAACAAGCCTGGACACCTTTACCAGGGCACCTCAGAGCATCTCTCCGCTGAGACGTCCGAGCCCCGCGACACTCGGATGGGAGCTGGAGCACTTTGCGGTTAATCGCAGAGGAGCGCACATCTGACACACAACAATTGGTACCACATTAGGAAAAGGCGAAAAGCACCATTATCCTTACGTAACAATGAAATTACAAATTTGGAGCCATCAAAAGGGCTGATCTCACGAGGGCTGGAGATTAAGTCCAGCTCAAGTGCTTGGATGATTTAAACCACTTGTGTGGACAAACCCGGGCTGGGAACCCCAGGGGAACCCGCGTGAACACTTTCGCCTGTCCTGGATTTCCGCGGACGAACGAGAACGGCGTTTCCCGTGGTGGTTCAAGTGTGTTTCGCTCCAGGTCCCTGAAGAAAACAGGAAATGTGGAGCGAGACGGGAAGAAGCCAGCCACAATTCTGACCTCAGGACAAGGTCCTGTCCGACAGCCAGGCAGAGCTGGAGTTTGCCCTTATCCTGCCTGCTCCCAGTCGGACAGATCCTGCAGCATCCCGGCCACATGCAGGGAACGGGACAAAACACCTAAAAACAACCAAATCTGAATGAGAGGCGAGGGAACGCCAGCCTGCTGGAAACAAGCCCAGAGCCATCCCTAGTCTTGGCTTTCCAGCCAAACCCTCAGCACGGTGGGACCCTTCCATGCTGCCATGGGGATGGCCACGGCAATGTCCCGTTTGCAGCCCGGACTGGGGGAGAGCATCGCTCCAGAGCCACCCCGCAGAGCAGCCCTGCACCCTGGGATGCAAAGGGACTGATTCGGATAACGATGCTCATTTACATGTGGCTCCAAATTACATGTCTGGCTCCCTGAGCTTAGAGCAGAGGCAGGCGAGGGGACAGTTACATGGGACCTGTCGGAGCAGCACCAGACCTGTTGCCGGTGCCCAACTCTGATTTTTTTCCAAAGAAAAAACCCAAAACCTGAATGCGTTCCTTGGCTCATCACCACTTACCACATCCGTCCCTTTGGACCCCAGGACAATATCCCAGCTGGAACAACACCCTCGCCCTCAATGCTGCGCTCCAAAACCGACAGCAGCATCGCGCCAAGTGCTGTGGGGTTTTGTGGACCCCATTTCAGGGGGGTGAAGCCCCCCAATAAGTGCCTGGCCTGGCTCTTGCAGGGACAGCCAGTGCTCAGGACGATCCCTTGGGAACTGCAGAATTTTCCCAGGTCTGTGCCTGGCCCCGGGCATCCTGGATAACCTCACCCGTGTGCCGGGACCTGCCCCAGGCACCCCTGCCGAGCAGCCTAGGATGAGACCTGCTCTCCAGAGCTGGTGCATCCCACCATTTTGGGGAGATATCCCACCATTTTGGGGAGATATCCCGCCGTTTTGGGGAGGCATCCCAATCAACACATGCACCAGGAGGTCCGCACAGTCCCATCCAACACCCCATGTACCCGGACTGCCTCCTGCTCTGCAAACCCCCTCCCAGCACAGTGACGGCGGGTTGGCAGCAAGCCGTGCCCGGCGCAGGATGCTCAGGCAGCTCCCTCCCCACCGCCCGGTTCCCCAGGAAATTCCCAGCAAGCCTTCCTCTTCAAAGAACAACTTGTATAAATATTTTCCTAAACAAACAAGGCCAACTGCGAGGTATTCCCCAAAGAGCCGTGGAGAAGCAGGATCTCGTTTGTGCACAGGAACAGGCGATGCAAACGCAGCAGCTGTCTGAGCAGTGACGGGGATGCATTTAGTACCTGCGCCCGGTGATTGAGTACGGTCGAGAAAAAACCACTTAAACCAGTTAGCAACGTGTTTCCAAGGGCTGAACTTGCTCTTATTGCTGCTAACCGGAGAACAGCCCCATTGCCACCCACCCGTGAAGGCGGCGCGAGACGTTCGCCCGGAGATCCGCAGAAACAACGGAGCTGAGAGCGCAGGAGAAAAGCTAAAACTGAAATCTGCCAAGAAAAGGGGATAAATCCTCCAGGAAAGGGGGATAAATCCTCCCGGAAAGGGGGATGAAGCAGCGTGCTCATTAGCAAGATGGATCGAACATCCAATAAAATGACATTTTGCTTTTTAACACGTTGCACTTGGAGCCGTTTCCATCCTTGGCAATCGATTTGCTGCTTGTAGGTTCCCTTCTGCTCACTAAGCTCCGTCTCATTATTGAATTTTTAAATTTTTTTTTTTTTTTTTTGCAGTGAGACTGGAATTGCAGTTCCCACCCGGAGAACACAAGCTGTGGTGTGTGGACATTCCCACTAACAAGCCCCATTTCGTCCACGCTGGCTCCCAGCACAGCCATCGCCCTTCCCAGCAGCGGGACGACCGTTGGCTCGTTTCTCCAAATCCCGGTGAATCCCACAAGGTTTGTGAAATTCCACATGTCTGGATCCTCGCTTAAGGAGACAGGTTCACCGTCGTTCAGCCCTCTCCCGTGTAAAAGGCTTCAGCTGGCCAACGGATGAGTAAAACCAGGACACGGCTGCGAGCATCCACGCCGCAGCCAAAGCCGAGTTCCCAGCCTCCAGTAAAGCTCATCCATCCCTGAAGGATGACGGCGTGGTGATCGGCTCACAAATGACTTTCAGAATAAACAAAGGACCAAAGTCATGAGATAATGGATTTGCAATTAACGGTCTGCCCGGTCCCAGCCCCAGTGGAAGGGGAGAGAAAGGGGAGCCGGGAAAAGCCGCCCCCTTCTTGGCTGAAGCCCTGTCACGTGCTTGAATTGACAAGTTAAATCCCGGTGCCTCAGAAATTAAACCCCTTGCAGCTCTGACATCCCAGAGCTGCTGCAGAGCAAAGGGGAAGGAATGACATGACCTCATTCATTCTGTTCCTTTTTTTCCCAAAAGATGGGAAAAGTTGAAGAAACGGGAGCACGGTCCTCCCAAACCAGAGCATCAGACGGCCGCTTGGATTTCACCAGAAGAACCGACCTAAGGAGATGCTCAGCGTCCCTCCCAGGAACGGGGAGAGGGGCAGAGCCAAGCCAGGCTGCGAATTCCGGGAGAAATGGGCAAAAGTCCTGCCGAGGGTTTGGTCTGACCAAAGCCAACCCTGCTCCAGCACCATCCCGAATGGCTGGGCTTTGCTTAGGTAAATGTTTCCGCTTCTGAGTTGTGTTAAATAAATAAAAATGTTTTGAAGCTGATAAAGTGTTTTAAAAATTCATTAAAGAGAAAAAGCCTGGCGAGAGGCAGCCGGAGCAGAGATTGCCGTCTGAAAGCCTTTTCCAACACCAGCCACCGCCCTGATTTGTGCCGAAGGGTGAGCTCTCCTTGCAGAGCCCACCACCAACCCCTGCTCTACGGGCTGGGAGAGAATTCCAAGGGACATCATTAATAAGAACTAATTAACCTCATGCAATGCGCCTGTCGCTGGTGTTGATTGACCGAGTCCCACCCGCGGCAGCCCTCTCTCCATCCCCTCTCCATCGCCCGCACGCCTGGCTGCGGATAAGGCAGTGCCGGCACTTCCAGGAGACGCGGGGACACCGAGGGGATAAGGCAGACAAAGCACTTCACATGGTCCACTACACCTTTAATGTACAGAAAGTAATTAAAATGGGAGACAAATTCATCACCCGTCGGTTCAGTTCAAAGTGCAGCCAGGCTGTATCTTCCTTACGCATGGCTGGCGTGATGTGCATATCCGTCATAAAACCTGCATTAAAAATTAGTCAAAGCTGTTAGTACATCGCAGCGGACCAGATGGTTTATGCTCTGAAGTGTTTCAGGAACCTCATTTTATTATACATGAATGCCTCGTGTCGCAGGCTCGGGCTGATATTTTCATTAAACACACTCCACCAAGCATTACAGCTCCGTTGTCATTTCGTTCGGCACGGATGAGTTCTCGCACACAGGCTGTACGGCCGCAGCTGCTCCCGCGGCACGGCACGGCTTCCCCGGCACGGCACAGCTTCCCCGGCACGGCTTCCCCGGCACGGCACAGCTTCCCCGGCATAGCTTCCCCGGCACGGCACAGCTTCCCCGGCATGGCACAGCTTCCCCGGCACGGCACGCCTTCCCCGGCACGGCCGCACCGTTACCGCCCCTCCCGTAGCTTCCGCTCCTCAAGCCCCACGGCATCCCCGCAGCATCCCGCAGAGCCGCCCGCATCCCTGGGCACGCCACTCTGGGCTTCTGGGGGATGTTTCCCGCAAGGGAGCAACTGATCCGCAAATATTCCAAACAGAGGAGCCCTCCGGCTGTGTCCAACGTGGTTTTTCCTCGAGCTGAGCCACGTGCACTATCAAAGCCACGGGGATGTCCCCAAGCCATCCCCTGGGAGCTCTGCCCGAGCCGCTCAGCTGAGGAAGGGTGTCTGGGAGAGGCACAAGGAGACAAAGAGCAGCTGGAAAATCTTCATTAATAACCGCAAAGGTGATGCTTGGAAGCCCATCGCCCTGTTAGTGCATCACAGCTCTGGACCCGACTGCACTCGCCTCGGTTTTGTGCTGCTGCGACCTCGCTCCCTCCCAAGCAGAGACCCTGAACGCACCCAGGGCGATGGACTCATCCTGCTCTGCCACAGCCCGTACAGAAACCTCGTGTTTGCACAAGCTGCGTCCCAGGAGATGATCCCTGGGAACAAGGGGACCAGACCCAACGCACAAGACTCCGTCCTGGCACCCGGACCCGATGGGATGCTCTGCCTGCACCCAACAAGGATAATCCAAAATAAAACCAGCAAGCAAGATGATCCTCCTTGGCAGAGGACAGGACAACAGACATGTGACAGACAGTAAATCAAGTTGCTCATCCAGGCCCTGGACACTGGTGATAAGCATCCACAGCTGGGGCCAAGCCCCTCCCGGGGTTACCCACCTCCCTGGCTGCTTCCATCTGCAGCACCAGCATCCATCCCCCTTCTGCAGCACCAGCATCCATCCCCCCTTCTGCAGCACCAGCATCCATCCCCCCTTCTGCAGCACCAGCATCCATCCCCCTTCTGCAGCACCAGCATCCATCCCCCCTTCTGCAGC
>VZTO01003755.1:85743-128469 GCA_013400615.1 Syrrhaptes paradoxus
GCTCCGAAAATAAATCTCCCTAAACACTCCCTGGCTCGTAAAGTAAGTTTTTTTTTTTTTTTTTAATTCTGAGCAGAGCATCAAAAATTATTCACGGAAAAAAGCGTGACCAAAAAAAAAAGCCAACCAGGACACTTCCACCTAATTAACCCAAACCACAGTTGTCATCAGAAGGAGTTTGCCTGATGAAACCATCGTTCAGAAGCTGTGTTAATTAGGGGAGAAGTGTTAACGACCATCCCGTGCCAGGAAGAGGGGTGGGCAGGCGACAGGTCCCCCCAGCCTTCCTCCGACCCACAGCCCCCAGCATCCCTGGGCAGCAGCGACAGGCTGGGGAAGGGAAAAACACTTATTTGGGGAAGGGAAAAACAAGAGGCGAGATAATAAGGATGCTCGCTCCACACCCTCCAGCCACCTCCAACCCGGCCCAAAGCAAACCCTGGGATAAGGCAGCTATCGGGGCTGGGGGAATTTGGGGTGTGAGCCCACCCTGAGCCACAGGGGCTGGGGCAGGAGCTCCGAGGGTCTCCACGGGGCTCTGCCTGCAGCGACAAAAGCTTCTCTCTCATTAGCATAATAAATTGCTTTTATACCCTACACAGTCCCATGTAAATTCACCCGAGCCCTCCATCGTTATCCCTGTGCTCTAATTAGGCTTCCCAGCACCCAGAGCGGGGTGGAGCTGTGCAGGGCCGTTGGTTAGTTCTTAACGATGTTCCCCCTCCACGGCAACAGCACGAGGGATGCCTGCGGACACGCACAAAGGGCATCTCGCTTTCTTAAACGCATCCCTTGATCTTGCATTTTTTTTTTTTTTTTTAAAAAAAGACGACAAGAAGCCTGGGGTCAGCAGCACGCAGGAATCGTCCCCACCACGCTGCAGCTCCTCGAGGAGCGGCTCAACCTCTCCGGGAGCTGTGACCCTCCCAGGCTCCCTCCCAGCTCTTGCAGCGAAGGAACCTCTTTGCGCAGTGGGACAGACCCCGCCGAGAAACAACCGCCCCACGTTCATCCGACATTGCCATCAGCCCTGCACACTCCCTCGCTGAAAGCTTTCCCACGACATTCCTTTGGCTGTAATTAAAAAACCACAATTATTATTCCCCTAATGGTTTAAACCCCGGTGCCTCTGTGCTCATCCATCGGGGCGGTCCTGGCACGGCGGGTCCCAGGCACGGGGGATGCTGGTGGCTTCTCCCCAGCCTCAGACTCCCCGGTTTTGATGAATCTGACCAATTAATGTCATCGAATCTAACAGGAGAGCCTGGTGGGATTTTCCCTCCCAAAGCTTGCCATCGACACCTCCGAGCTCCGAAAGTAAGTCAGCAAAAAAAAAAAAAAAAAATTATTAAAAAAAAAATTATAAAATTATAACTGCATCACTGGGCACGGACAAGGAAACCATTAATCCCACAGTTCCTCCAGAGCACGGCCAGGACCGCAGGGAGGCAGAGGGACGCATCCACCACGAGAAATTCCGGATGGAAACGGGGGGAAGAGCCGGAGCAGCGGCCGTGCCCCCAGCCAGCCCCTGGCACCCACTGCCCAGCCCTCCCCTGGGGAGAAACACGGCACCGCAGCACCGCAAGGGAATAAAAGCATAAATCATCCCTGTGCCCAGCCTTTGGGTAATTAACGTCACCGGTGATACGGCTGGGAAAGCTGCACCTCCGCCTCGCCTGATGTTCTGCTAATTAAAGGCTTATTTTGTTACGGGAAGCCCTTTGTGCGAGATGTTTCACACAATCCTGCCCGAATTTTATGACCCGTGGGCTCAGCGGAGTGAGTAAACCCAAGATCCCGGGTTGTGCAACGCTCATTAAACGCTGGTGCTACGTGCCCCTGCCTTCGGAAGGCTGCTAATCATCTTCCTGATAATTGCACAAAGCGTCTGCTCACCCCAAATAATTCCTGACCGAAATGAGTGCCCAAGAGCCCCCCCCGCACAGCCCTGCGGGGGCTTCCAGCGGCACGCACGGCAATGCTGGAAACTTTCTTCACTATTATATTATTATATTGCATTATATTATATTTTACATTCTGTCATATTATTTTACATTCTATTATATTACATTGCATTATATTATATTTATTATATGAAATAAGGAGGCTGGTTTGGCCATTACCAGCCGTGCACCAGGACGATTGGAACAGGACGGTGCATCTCACCGAGGATTAAAACACCTTTCCCACCCCCCAGGTAACACCAGAGGATGTTTCCCACCCGCGAAGCATCCTCGAAGCCTTGCGGCGGGAGCACAGAGCACGGTGGGCATTTCAATGGGCTGAGCTGTCGATAAGGAATGATAATAAATCAGGATTTTTTATTTTTTCTAATAGGTCTACTGGCAAAATAAAACCCAACCTGCAAATGGGAGAGAGATGGGGGCCAACCCCCACCCTGCCTGCGCTGGGCAGGGAGGAAGAAGAGAACAACTCACTGCCTACCCCAAATGGGGGAAAAAAAATAAAAATAAAAATCCCCTGGTGAGATGATGCCAGCCACAACCGTCCCAACGGTGTGAGAGCCGACACGGCTCCACACCCATCGCCGCTTTTTCCAAGAGTGATTTTTTTTTTGCCTATGTGGGATTTTATTAAACTGTGCCAAACAATTCTAATTTATTCCTACCCGCTAAAACGATAATTTCTCTCCACTCCTGTTTTACTAAACTGCTACCTTTATTTATGTAATGTGTATATAATTACCAAATGTTACTAGATTCTACCCAAAATGTCTCTCCTTGGAATAGCGGGGATGTCTACTCGCTGCTGTCAATTTTTTTTTTTAAATGTTATGATTGATAAAATTAAACTGTGAAGCCAGGCATGAAATCTGTCTCATAGACACTTTTTTTTTTTTTTTTTGGCAATAGGAGAAAACAATGCCAGTCATGGAAAAAGTCACAAAATGATTCACTGGAGAACGGAGGGAACTTGTGTTTTTTTGCTTGAAGAACTCAATAAGACATCCCCAGCAACTCCAGGCTGGATTGTTATATTCAATTACTTGCCAGGCCCCAAGTTTCTCCACTTTAATTGCTGGAAGCAGGGAAGCTTTAGTCACAGTGTAATGTACCCAGGCATGGATGGGGTTTAATGAATCATACTCACTCCGCACTCCGAGCAATTAGGTAAATCTAGCTGTTAGTTAGTGAGGCATAAAATAAATTTAATCTCTCTTCTAAAAAATCAATTATAGTGCTGTAACGTATAATTCAATTTGGGTCATGCTACATAAATTCCCTGGGTTTAGCGTGTTTTTCAACCGGTTGTTATTCGATTTTGCAAGCGGCATGTGTGCGAGTTGGGAGGGGGGCAAAAAAAATGCTTTTTAGAGCATCTCGAAAACATCCCCGTGGTTCTGCGTGGCCATCCGTCCTCCCAAAGCATTTTTGGGGCATCCCTGCGGCCCCCCCAGCCCCAGCACTGCGGGAAGAGGGAGCGAAGGATGCGGGAACGGCGCGGCCGAGGGGTAACGAGCTGCTGGTGCTAATTACTGAGTGCAGCGTTAGGGCTGGGTCCTGCCCAGGTGCTCGTGCTGCCTCTGCCTCCCAGGGCTGTGGGGTCTTCACGGGCACAGACCCCTCCCCAGGGTCCCAAACTCAGACCAGAGGTCCCCGAAAGGGCAGAGGGTGCACCAGCAACGGGTCCCAGCGCCCTGGACAGTGGGAGCTGCAACACAAGACGGTACGGGGCTCGTCCTCAAGGGATGCTGCACTCAGACATCCGCAGCATCCAGCCTCAACCCAGGTGGTTTTGCTTTGGGGGGTCAAGAGAGCTGGGTACCGCGGGTGTCACCGCCCAGGTGATGGGCCACCCTGCGTGGAGATGCTGCGGTGAGGCTCCGGATCAGGGGGTGCAGGGACAGGACGAGGGGGAACGGTTTGGAGCTGGAAGACGGGAGATGGAGATGAGAGATTGGGAAGAAATGTTTCCCTGTGCAGGGGGTGAGGCAGTGGCCCAGGGTGCCCAGAGGAGCTGTGGGTGCCCCATCCCTGGAGGGGTTCAAGGCCAGGCTGGATGAGGCTTTGGGCAACCTGGGCTGGTGGGAGGGGTCCCTGCCCATGGCAGGGGGTGGCACTGGGTGGGCTGTAAGGTCCCTTCCCACCCAAACCAGTCTGGGATGCCATGAGCAGTGAGCAGCAGCAATCCCAGGAGCTGGGGCGGCGGCAGCAGCTCCCCAGCCCTGGCCCGGGGAGAGCAGCTGAGTCACGAGCTGATGCTGCAACACGGGACGTGTTCGGTGCAAAAAACACCCACACTCCTAATGGCATGGGAGCAGCAGGGCTTGCAAACAAAACACACGGCAGCGAGAGCAAAGGGCTGGGAGAGCCCTCGGGCACCTCTGAGCTCCGTCAGGACACGGCCGTCGCAGGAGTGGGACAAGGGGGCACGTCTCTGCTCTTTCCCACCCGGCAGCAGGATTTGCACTCTGGGGATGCAGGCTTGCAGCTGCCTCTGCCGTGCATCCCACCGATGGATGCGAACACGCTTTATTTTCACATGAAAGCAAAGAGAAAAGGCTTTGCTGGCTCCTGGGCAAGCCAGCCTCTCCCGGAGGAGCGTGTGTTCCAAAACACGTTTTTCCAGAGTGAGCAAGGTGTGATGTCTGGAGAACCCGGATTTTTCCCAAGCAGGTAAAACGCCGGGGTCTGACCTGAACCAGCACCCGGGGCCACATCCAGCCCCCCCACCACGGGACAGCAGGAGGGGACACGGGCGCACAGAGATGTGCCCACGTTGGGCAGGAGGCGATGAGACACATCACACAGGTTTGGGGTGCTGCCAGCTCCTGCACGCAGCATTTCTGGGGATGTCAGCACGCGGAACGGAAGAAGGCTGAGAGAGTATTAACCATGCTGGTGCAAAAACCAGCTGGCAACGCAAACAGGGCTGATTCACCACTGAGAAGCATCACTTCTGCACCACGCTGCTGGATGCAACTGAAATCCAGCCTGGGGCTGGAAGCAGCATAGCAGGGAGGGCATCCCATCCCGGGGATGCTGGGGTGCCCTTCCAGTGACAGCGGAGCCCCAGCAACCACAACGCACGAATTGTCCCCATTTAGAGCCTGCTACAGACAGCTATTCCTTTACGCCTGGGTAAAATAAAGAATAGTCCCAACAGCCGCGGCTGGTGCAGAGTGAGTGGGACTGGCTCCAGCCAGGGGAAGGGACGGAGCCGAGAGTCGCGGAGGGTCCCTAAGGATGCCCAAGACCTGGAAACCGTGTGGGGAGCCAAGGCACGGGCTCTGCCTCCAAAGGGTCTCCCCTTTCCCAGCCCGATCCCAGCCTCCCAGGCGCGTGGGCGATGTCGGCACCGCGCTCCGGTGGGATGCGGTGCAGCCGGTGCCACGCCTCGGTGGGGGGCACAGCCGCATTTGCCATCCCAGGAAAGCCAAAGGAGCGGGTTCGGAGCTGATCCCAGCACCTCCCGGCACAGCACCGCCGCACACGGAGCCCAGGCACAGCCAGAGGGAGGTTTAACCTCCTAATTAATCTCCGCTGCGCAGGGGGTGAGCAGGGCTTCGCAGTTTATGAAAGCCTTTCCTCTTTGATAATCTTTTCCTCTGCTTGCATCGCTTTTGGAGGAGGATTGCGTCTAAAGCTCCCTCCAGCTGCCTGGACTCCAACAAAACACATTATTCCAGCCATTTCACACGGACGGGGGTTTTTTTCCCACTCCCACATCTCCTTTTCGAATTAAAAAATTAACAGATATTTCTGTTTGTTCACATTAAATGTACTTCCCAAGCCCTGTCCTCTCCAATAACCTTTCGTGCAGCTTCCAGGACTCTCACCAACTTTTATTCAATACCTTCATCGATCGGTAAGATTCTAAAAACCTTCGTTTGCAATCTGCAGCCACTACAGGGCTTCGGGGCTCCCTAACAAACACCCGAAATAGGAGGTGGGGATAATTAAAGGACAGCCACGCCGCACACGGACCTCAGCGTTACACACCGTCTGGCTCGGTCCAAGTGTTATTTAAAATCCACCAGACAAGTGCAGATTTTATTATAACCACAACCTCCCAACTGCAAAAAAAAAAAAAAAATTCAAAAAACCCAAACCCCAACCCCTGCTGTCAAAATAAGCGCTGGCTATTGTTAGGCCCTTTCAACTTGTTGCCTAGCATTTTTCCCTCCTCGCCAGCTCGCTGGAGTTCATTCCCTGTTTTCTGAGCTCTGCACACGCGGAGGGGGGGATGCTCCCCCCCAGCTGGGTTAACCCGCAGGCTGCCCGCAGGAAGCGATGCTCGGTCCAGCCTCCCGCGGGGTACAGCTGGACTGGGACCCCCTGCACACAAACAAGGCGTGTTTTGGGGTTTTTGTGCAAATCAAACAATGCTCCTGCTGCCAGGGCTGGTCTCCTGAGGGGTGGGAGTCACCCCTGGGACCCCCTGCAATGGCAGCGGGGAAGGGGGCTGCGTCCCCCCCAGGGATGCCACTGCAGACCGCTCGGTGCCCAAGCGCATCCCAGTTTTTGGGAAGCAGCATCCATCTGCTCGCCAGCCCCAGCATGGGACCCGCAGTGCCCGGATTTCGGTACCGTACGGGTTTGTGATTTAAAACTCAAACTCACAAGTTAAAATGCTTGGCCTTAAATTCCACCAAGGAGCAAGGTCTCCTGGTCGAGCCGGGTATTTGCATATTTCAGAAGCTGGACCCACGCCGTGCCATCCCTCTCAGGGCAATCTAAGAATAACCCCAGACAGAATCCTGCTCCCAGCCCCAAAGCACAAGCACCCGGTCCAGCCCCCCAGCCAGGGCTTCCCCACCGGCGAGGGGACTTGTGCCCTCCTGTGGCACCCCCTGGGGTCCCTGCTCCATCCCAGGCAGTGCACACCAAGGGATGCCACCCCAGGAGCACCCCATCCTCCTGCTGTGCTGAAATTCCCCAAAAATCAGTTTTTAAAGGAACCCGTTACCTCCACCGCTGCAGTCAAGCAGGGGGGCTTTTAATCAGGGCAATAACGATAAATTAGGAGTGAATTAGCGCTAATAATTGTTAAGCTCCCCAAGTTCCTAAACTCGGGCAGACCCTTCCCACCCTTTGATGTGACCAGGCTTTAATAAGCCCTGGATAAGTGCCAGGACCGCAGGGTATACGTGAGAAATGTTATATAGAGATAGACAGCGGCCGTGCCGCAGGAATGGACGCGCACGCACGCGTTGTGCTGCAGCATTAATAGCACATCCCAACCCGATACCCCGCTAAACAGCCCGAGATCCTATTTTCACACCCGCGGCAAACACGACCTTTGTCTGGGGCTGCCAGCTGCTGATAATTCTGACGGGTGCAAGCACATTGCTGGGAAGCCGTATGCACTGGGCGGCTAAAGATCAACAGGCTCCGCTCGGGCTTCGGGAGGACGGATCGGCTCGGGAGAATCCCATTTGCAGCCCCGGCTGAGAATAGGTTTACCTCCGAGAGGCGTTAATGGCTTTGATATCAACAATCTAAATACGTCAACCTGCGACTGGTGTTGGTATTAAGGCACGCTATATTTATACAAAACAGCCATTAGCAGAATGCTAATTAATGTGATTCGGTTTCCAAGTAAATCCCAGCCCTTCCAAGTGGTGTCACGTAAGATTTTATTTTAATCTCCCCGGAGCTGCGGGGCTGCTGCTGCGCCCGGTCGTTCCTGGGGATTAGCCCGGTTTATTTTCGCTGACGTTCCCCATGGCACCCCCAGGTCGGTTATCCCAGGGAGAGAGGAGCCAAGCTGGGCGCTGCCCAACGGCTCCTGAAAGACAATTCAATCGGGATGGTCACAGCCCCACCGCCTGCCCCAGCAAACGGGTTCACGTGCACAAATCCTGCCTGGATGGGGTGAGCCGGGAACGACAGCACTGTTTAGCATCCTGCAGGGAGTAATGAATGCTCCTGGATTTTATCCTGCACGCAGACAGGGAGATGCTTGGGTGGGTGGTACCCAGGAAAGGTGAGGCTCAAACCAGCTGCTCCCCGCAGCCTCTGCTCCCGCACAGAGGGGAATGCCAGATTCAGGGGTCCAGACAGAGCCTCTGAGCCAGCCCTGCTGCCCAAAAAATCCCAGGAGAACACGAAAGGCTCCGGTTTGGGACACATAACCCAGCTTTTGCATCTGCTCTCGGAGCCAGAGCAGGCACCGGGCTGGCGAGAGCATCGCTGGGGACGGGACACGGCACCGCAGCAGCTCCTCTTCCATCTCGGGTGTAAGAAAAGGAGATGGAGCAGAGGAGCCTTATCCCAACTGCCCGGGATCCAGGAGCATCAGGACCAGTCTGGACCCATCCCTGCAACACCCACGGAGCAGAAGAGCACGGCTACAGCCCACCACCACCCACTGCCCCCAGCCACGAGCCTCCTCACTCCTGGATTCAGCATCAAAGGCGGTTACATCCACGGCTTATTCCAGTTTCGCTTCCTAAAGCACTCAAGAGGGAAGAGCCTGGCAGCCGTGGTTTGGAAGACACCCCGAGGACAGCCAGACGTGTCATCTGAGCTGCCACCAGCTCCCTCCCGGCTGTCCCCTTCAGCAGGACGGAATGAAAAGCAACCACACCGAACACACCGCCCGCAGCGAGGCATTGCAGAACGCGTGCCACGAAGGTTGTGCACCAGGATACAAAGTGGTTTCTGGCGGTGGGGATGCTGCTGGCTGCAAACCACGCGCCCCCCCCCCCACAGCCCGGCCCTGCTGTCGTACCCACCCCGGGCATCCCCGGCACGGACACTTCGAGCACCCGGCAGTCGCTTTGGTTGTTGAGCACAAACATCCCTTTCTTTGCTTCTGGTAACAATCAGCAAAATAAAAACCTGATTTTTCTACTGAGCCAGAGGAGCCCAGAAAGCGCGGAGGCACTTTAACAACATGAAGAATTGGGGCAGCTCCAACGTTCCTCCTCGCAGCCAAAAAAAAAAATTCTATTTTTTTTTTTTTTTAAAAAGCAAAGGCAGGGCTGTGTGCCCAAGGCTGTGTGCGAGCTGTGTGTTCCCCGGGGTTCTGCCGCAGCAACACCTCGGGACAGCTCGGGGAGCCAGGGCTGCAAAAGCAGAGATTCAACCCAAAGTGATTTAACCGAGCACCTCCGGCCGCCGCTCCACCAGCTCTGTGCCGGGAAGATTTCTCCAGAGAGGAGATGTTGAAGGGAAGATCTCTTCTGCTGCTGGAGCCGGGGCCAAACCCTTGGCTGACACCCAGCTCAGGGCCAGCGAGTGCCAAGAAGTGCACATTTTAGCTCATTACGGCGCATTTTCACCCAAGGCGGTGCCAAGCCGCACCTCCGAAAGGGAAACTCGGAGCCTTTGAAGACTGGGGGGGTTTGGCTGGGCTGGGGGGGCTCAGCCGGGCTGGGGGGGCCAGCAGGGCCACGGCGATGGCAGTTCGGGTCAGTGACACTTGTCATCGCCGTCACCGCGCACGGGATGCTGCCAGCACGGATCGCACGTGGGGCTCCTCCAACCAGAGCCGTAACCTCAGAGTCCGAATCTCCCCTCCTGCCCCCATCGAGGCTGAAAATGAGACCTGGACCCTACAGGATGGGCGCTTGGGGTGAACGGAGAACCCCCCAGGGGTAATTAACGGCACAGGACCCTGACCGAGAACCCACGGGCAGCGTGCCGGGAAGGATGCCCATGGGAAGGGGAGCATCCTGCTCCAGCCCCGATGCCAGCGCGGGAGAAGGCACCGGAGAGCAGCACCAAGCACCGTCTCTCTGGGAAAGGGGCCCCTTTATTCTCCTCTCCTGGGGGGGTTTCTCCAACATTTCCCCATTTTGCAGCTCCCCTGGTCCTCGGGGTCCCACCACAGGCTGAGACCAGGCTTAAGCATCACCCGCAGGGACCCACAATCCCGCCATCCCATCCCTCCCCAGCAGCAATCCCCGGCAGCCCGTCCCAGCCCCAAACGCGTTCCAGCTGGCAGGCTCGGCCATAAATCTTGCGGGGATCTGCCAGAGCTCGCCGTGACCCCCATGTGTGCCGGCTTCCTCCTACCACCGACACGACTACCGCTGCACACAGCAGCCGCTGCACGCCGGCAGCCCGCGGGGGGGGAGGAACATCTGGCGCTGCTCTGTGCCCTCACCCCGGGGTGTATATATATATTTAAAAAAAAAAAAATATATATATATATAAAGATGGAATTCCTGCTCCAGCTGCACTTTAATGCTCACACGCTCGGTGCCTTCCTGGCCATGCAACCCTCCAGAAAATGATATAAAATGAGGTGTTTTAGTGCCAGTGCACCCCTAAAACTGCAGCCTGGCAGCGGTGTGCAGCATGGGGCAACTGGGGCAAATAGGGGCTGGGGTTTAGGAGCCTGACCCCGCTCCCCCGGCAGCTTTGTGCCTGGGGTTAAAGCCGTTTCCCACCGCCCAGGGCGGGCTCTCCCCAGCCCCGTAAAACTGCTGATGGGTTCGCTGCAATGTGCCCAAGGCGGAGGGCTGAGCAGGACCCCCCCAAGTCCCCAAGCCCAAGGACCCCCCCATGTCAGCCCCGTGGGTCTGCCTGGCTGTGCCCTTCCCAGGCTCCTCCGCAGGGAAAATGAGTTACAGAAAGCTGACATCTGGGATGCATCGCTGGGATTAAAAAAAAACAAACCCAAAACCAAAAAAAAAAAAAGAAAGATGGGGCAACATGGAGGGAACGGGCTGGCGGGTCACGGGCAAAGACTTTTTCAAAGGGGAATGGCCCTAAAATTCAGCAAATTGACTCATCCTTGCTGCCAGCACCCCACTCCTGTCCTGGCTGTGCCATGATCCCAGCAAACCCAGCGCCAGGGCAGGGGCAGCCTTTGAGACCCTCCCCTCTGCACCCACCTCCCGCAGCTCAGCGGGTCGGCACGGCAAGAACCAGCAAAGCACCCGGGAATCAAAGCATTCACCAAAATCTGCAAAATCCCTACCGACCCCAGAATAAAACCCCTCCGGCCGTTGCGGGAGCGTCTCTCCACCTTAAGGGAGGCGATGGGCTCTGGAGGGACGCGCATCAGGAGCCAATTCTGCAAAAGCCGTAAAGTTACACGTGTGGGGAAGCAGGATCAAAGGCAGAAGCGTGTTTTTAAAGCCAAGGGTTTCATTTCCATCTGGGAATGATATACCGGAGCCCGCTCTCATGCAAAGCGGCCGAAACCACCAAAACCAGCGAGGTCCCAGCAATGTGCCCCCCTCCGTGCTGGGGGGCACCCGCGTCCTGCCCTGACAGCCACCCCCAGAGCCAAAGGAAATCCCACAAGAACATTTCTCCCATCCTGCCCGTATCCCGAGCCACCCCGCAGGCTGTGCCTCTCACCCCGGCGTCAGGGCTGCTGGCAGCGGCAGCCTTCCCGCATCCCAAAGCACGCGCTGCAGGATGCTCAGGCGGATTTTCAACACGCTTGTTTTCCTAATTGTCTCTCTCTGCTCTGTTTTCTGATCGGAGATGTCTTAACACAAATAATTACAGGCAAGTAACCGATTAATCATTCCAATGAAATGAAACCGGAGTGATTCAATGCATTTCGCTACCGCACGCGTGCCAGGGAAGAAGCGATACTCATCGGCAACCGTCACTGCAAGCGGCTGAGCCCCAGTTATCTGCGGGGGGAGCAAACAGAAAGTCCAGAATCCAAATTATTGTGTAAACTGGTGACACATCCCGAACACTGCCATTTAAATGCCATTAAATAGAGATTTAAATGAGAATGAATAATTGCATCAATAATTCATCCGCAGCTTCGAAAGAAACCTTCCTGCGCCGGTTGCTGTAGGAAGAGGAGTTTGGCTCTGCAGCGGGGGAGGAAGAGCCTCTGAAACACCCTTTAACCAGGGACGGCAGTGCTGTTGAAGGGGTGGGGACCTTCCCAGACTGGTTCATACTGGGAGGACCCAGAGGATGGGGGTCCCCGGCCAGCAGTGGGGAGGGGGTCTCTCCAAAGCACCCGAGCTCGGCAGCTTCCCCCCAGCGCCCGGCAGGATGGAGGGCGAGGGCAGGGGGGCTGCCACAGCCCCCGTTAATCTGCTGCCGCCCCTCAATTACAGAATCGCCACGTGGTGCCTGCTGTCCGGGCAGGGAGGCGGCTCTCGATTGATGAAATCATTGGGGAAGCATCATCTGCCGTTGCCAATCGCGCATCGCTGCCGAGCAGGAGTTTCTCGGGGATGAAGACCCACAGGTCTTGGCACACCGGGACGTCTCTTCAGCCCCAGGTGCTCAATGGGAAGAGAAGAAATGGGGATTTTTTTTTTTTTTAATTTCCCTAGGAACACATCCCCAAAGCTCAGCAGGGCTCGAAAACTGGGTGCGAGCCCCTCTGCCCCACGCCTGTGGTCCCCGCCGCCAGCTCACCCTCATCAGCAGATGCTCGTTTGAGCCGTAGGAAGATGCTCCAGCCCTTCAGCTCCACGACGAGCCGGGGGGACGCGGCAGGGATGTCTCAGCCCCCCCCCAGCCCAGAACGATACCCAGGAGGGTGCTCCGAGAGCACCGGCCCCATCTCCTCTTGGCTCCCCAGCTCAGGGTGGACAGATATCTATTACTTAGCACCGCTGCGTTAAAAATACGATTGCCAGCCTCTGCAATTTTCCAGTGACAGCTCGCAGAGAAACAGCTGAGCCACAGCGCTCCAGCTCCGCATGCCATCTATTTCTACTGTCAGCTCCTGAGAGATCTTAATTATAACGGCTTTTGGTGCTCGTTCCTTCCTAATGCCGTAACAGGGAGATGATTGCAGCCGTAAATGAGCGATCAGCCTATTCCCTGCCGGGCAGTCGGACCGGTTGTCAGGCTGGGGAGGGCAGGCACGCAGGAAACTGCTCCCCAGCTACAGTTCACGGTGCGCGCTGGAGATAAAATTGAATTTGGCTTATTCATCGCCGCGAGTCACAGGGTGCAGGACGGTAATTGCCTCGGGAACGGAGAAGGAGCAAGAGGTTTAATTGGCTGCAGAGCCTGGGAACAGCAAGGATGAATTCCGCACCGGTTATAACCGCGGCCGACGGCCCCACCGCCGGCTCTGCAGGCACCGGCTGGGCGCTGCTGCCTCCTCGTCGCTCCTCTGCTGCAAAACCCAGGGGACCCAGGGGACATTTGCTTGGGCGGGTGAAGGACTGGACCCTGGGGAATTTCCTGTGCAAAGCCAGCAGCTCAGCTTCAAATTGATGGATGAGAATAAAGCGCACAAACCTCTCCGCAATGACCCCCCTGCTTGCACGCTGCTTTGGAAACGCCGCGCCAAGGCACGGGACCGCGGCTGCTGCTCCTTCGGCCGTGCCGCATCCTGCACCGTCAGATCCTCCCCGGGTCACCAAAAGCCACTTACTCCGTACGGAAAATCACTAAGTGCACATTCACACCCTCATACAGATCTGACGACGCCGCCGTCTCCATCCTCAGCCTCCCAAGCAAAGCCAGGCTCCCACGTTTTGGGTGTTTCGAGGCAATGGATCAGAGCATCATCCTCACCGAGATGAGACAGAGCCACGGATCCCTCCCAGGGAAACCCCCCCCGAGCTAAACCCGGTGGTTTAATTACCGCCCAGCACCGTGGAATTACGTTTTTCATGGTGGAAAGAGAGAATGTGAATTACAGGAAAGATGGTATTATCGAAACTTGGTGTTAGGACAGGTCAACACCGGACAGACCGATTCCTGCCACGCAGAATATTTTCCATCCCTGGAAAATCCTGCTGCCCTTGGAGCTGGGTCTGAGCAGCTCCCCTGGGACAACACCTCCCGGCCAGGTACGGCTGCAGGGACCAGCATCCGTCCCTTTTCCCCTATTTTACACCCCGGTGCATGCACACACATGTGCACAGCAGGAGGGATAACTCACACGCATCTCATATACTCAGGAGGAATAAAAAAAAGACGTTTTTAAATCTGAAGTCCCCGAGCAGGGCTCCCCTCCTCCTCACCCTGGGACCTGGCCCGTTGTGCGTGACTCTCCACGCCACACACTCGTCCCTGCGCCTGATCCAGTGCCGGGTTTGCTGCCTTGGTGGGAAGGCTGCTATCTGAGCAATAAAATGATTTGCAAAAATCTTCAAAAGCTTATAAAAGCAAGGATTGATACGCTTATCTGCCAAGTCCTTCCTGCCTCGAAACGTCTGGTTCATAATCACAGCATCTCAAAAAAAAAAAATTAAAATAAATTAAAATCAATCTGCAAACGCTCCAGCTGATATTTCCGCAGCTCTTGCTGCTACCATCCGCAGCGGGCAAAGCCTGCGAGAGCGTGCAAAGCCCCCCGGACAGGCAGCCCCCCCCCATGGATTCCTGAGCAAAGGAGCATCTCCCTCCCCAGCATCACCAGCCAGATGCATCCTCTCCCGGCCAGAGGGAAGGGGGCTGGAAAGCTGCTCCCTGTCCATCTTTGCTGCTATCCCGCACGGCCCAGGTGTCCCCACGAGGGACAGGGACACGGCGCTGGGCTGGTTTGCTTTGTGCCCAAGCTGGTCACAGGCGACTGAAGCGATTTTACAGCTGCAAAGCAGAGCTGTGCAGACCCCTCACGGGCAGCAGGGCAAGCTAGCCACGCTGCTGCTATTTATGCTTCAGGGCCACCGCTGCAGATTTATATCTTTGTCGTTAGATATATTTTTTTTTTTAAAAAAAGCCAAGTGCTTGTCCCCTTCTGAAGTTGCAAAGTCAGAAGATCGCTGACTCAAGCACTGAAAGTCCCCGAACAGCCGCTGCTCGTGCAGATTTAGCCTCAATCCCAGCCAACCAAAAAGAATAATTATTTCTCCGCTCCGCTGTGCTATTTAAAGTACGACGGAGCACAAAGCCCCCGCATTATGCACGGAAGAGTTATGCTCACGCACAGCAAGGTAGCAGCCGCCGAAGATAAATAAAGTGGATGCAAGTGCTCCTGCGCCCGACCCTGCTCTCCCCGGTGACTTTGGTTGATTTGTATAAAAAATACAGCCCGGGGGGGGGGGGGACAGCAGGCTCCAAGGTGCCCTGCTTCTGCGGTGCCTGGCCCTGGGGCAGCACCCAGGGACCGGCAGCGGGGGCCCCAGGGATGCTGCGGGATGCAGGGGATGTGGCAGGCAAGGAGGGCTCTGGCCAGGAGAGCAGACCAAGGGGTCATCTTGTCCCCTGAAGGCTTTAACACCAAAAATCACCCTGCCCCTGTGAGACAGACAGCCCTAAGGGGGGGGGGCATCACCACAAACCCACTGCTCAGCACAGGGATGGGCCATTCAGTTCATTATATTTCCTTCCAAGGTGCAAACAAGAAAGGACCCAACAGCAGCGTAACACGATGGGTGAGACCACCACATCGGTCCAAGACCCCTGCCAGCATCCTTCCCCCCAGCCAGAATCCTCCCCGCCAGCTCCTGCTCTGGCCCAAGCCACTCCCGCAGCGTGGAGCAGAGGGAGAGGCAAAGCACAACGGTGCTCATTCCAGAAGGACATCAGTCATTTGAGCAGCAGCAATAAGTCTTCGCTTATTTGTGAGCGGAGCTGCATCCCTCAGCAACATGCCAGGCTCGCACAGAAACCTGCGGGGGATGCTCTGCAGGGTGGGCAACCGCCACCCACCGCGGGTCACCCGCCAGGCACCCGTCTGCAGCCTGGAAGATGTTTCTCTCCAAATCCTCTTCATCTGAGTTTGTCCTTAGCCCTGAACCCACAGCAGGCACGGGGAGGGGACAGCCCCCGGGGGGCACAAGGGACACAAACGTGACACTTCTCCATGGGACAGGATTTGCCCAAAGCCCACCCGCTGCCACATCCCCCAGAGCCCCGTGGGATGCGCCCAGCGATGGCTTGGGGCTTTGCTGCACAAAAAGAGCATTCAAACCCCTGCTTCTTCCTTTTTTTTATGGGCCCTACAGTACTTCATGGATCATTGTCGGCTTCCTCGTCTTCTCGTAATTTATCGAAACGTCCTGTCGCTGCACTTGGCTTCACCTCCAGCTCAGCCCATCGCCGCATTTCATTTACCCCCCCCAGCCCCCTCCGGAGGCACCGCACGCACCCTTTGAGCGGGATTTTCATCCACTTCACTTGGAAAAAGCACAGAGGGGACCCGAGCAGAACAAAACACATTTTCCTGGCAACTCCCAACCCCACTGTTGCTCCTTGCCATGCCCTGCCCGGGGGCTATCCGATACGTCCCGCGAAGCACGGTCCAGGCAGGTCTGTCTCACACCGGCACAAAGCATCGCTGGAACAGCCGCCAGCACCCCCAGCATCCTCCCGTGAGCACCCACAGCAGCAGGACCCACCACCTCCACCGCTGCACTGCCCTTCACCACCCAGCGAGAATTAAATATTGGAAAAAAATCTTTGGAAAAATCTGGATTAGCAAGTTTTGCACCAAAAAATGGGTTTTTCCTCTCCAATGTCAGACAGCACAGCCAACATCTTGTGTTTCAGGCTGCTCCCCAGCAGGCTCAGCTCTTGGGGACAGCCCCGTGTCACCCATGAGGTCCTTGTGTCACCCACGAGGTCCCCGCGCAGGGATGTCGGGAGCACCCGGGGGGATGGAGCCGCGACCGGCGGGAGGGCTTCAGGAAAACCTTCCCTTGCAAAAAGCTTTTGCTTTTGTAGGAGGAAAAACATCTGAGCCTGTTCCCCAGTTTGTGCATCTTGCTCTGAACACCGACAATAAGGCTGTTTGGTGAATAAAGCCACGAACCGCCGTCGCCACCCAGCCCCGTGGGTTTCCACCAGCAGAACCCCCCCGTGCTGCGGGGTTTGCAGCTGCTGACCCTGGGGTGGTTTCACCGGCCACGTGGGTGAGCACAGAGAAATTTCCCCAAAATGAAAAGAGCAAACTAAAATTTGGAACCTGCTTTAAAATCCAGCTTGGATCTTTAGGGGAAAAAAATAATAAAAATAAAAAAACTTAAAAAAAAAACTTTAAAAAACCCCTTATTTTAAAAAAATTATTTTATAAAAAACTTTTTTTTTTTAAATAAAGGCCATTTTTAGTATTTGTTACTCTTTTTCTCAGGGAGAAGGGGTCTCCCACGAGCCGGACGGGCTGCACCGTGCCGTGCCGCAGCCCCGGCACCGCCAGCTCAGCCCTCGGGAGCCGGGTCGGTGCCTGCGCCGAGCCCAAGGTTTCCCGCTCAGCCCCCGTTCGGGAACCCGAGATCTGAGCACCGACGCGACGGCGACACATGCAACCACTTAGGAGTCAATTAATCCCGGCGGAAGGCCCCTGGGTGAAGGCAGCAGAAGGAACGATGTTACATTTCCGGAATAACGGCAGAAATTTGCCATTGTGTGTCATCGGGAATCATTTAGAAGAGTTTTGATCTGAGTTCTCTCTGTCGGGGCTCTGAGGAATTAACAGATGACAGATTGCCGTAATGAGAGGCTCTGCTTTAAAGCCCGGGCGACGCTGGTTTTTGTCGCTGTACTGGTTGTATAATTCGGGATGTTTAACAATAATTATGGCGGGAGATTAATACCTGACAAGTTTTCAGACGTTTCTCACGCGCGGCGGAGAGCCCAGCCCGGCTTTGCGCAGGTTTTAGGGATGGGAACAAGGGCAGCATCCTAAAAAAACATCGTTACACCCCAAACGCCGAAACCTGGGGCTCTAATAGAAAAAAAATATTTATATAAAAATATATATAAAATATTCCTGCCTGGTGTTGCCAGGGAGAACATCTTCACCCCAAACCCCAGCAGGTCCTTGGGGATCAGCCCCCGTGGCCCCGGCGTGGGGATGTGGGCAGGAGCGAGGGGTCTGGAGGGGCTGCAAGTCAACAAGGGGGGGGAAAAAATAAGGAAAAAGCCCCTAAAGCGGAGCGGGCTCATCCCCCCGTTTGCGCCGCGTTCCCCGTCCTCATTAGCTCGGTTGCCGGATTGCATTTTTCTGCCGTGCAAAGGGACCACAAAGGCATATTATATTCAATGTTAAGTAAACAAACTTTTGAAAACTGCCTTTTATTGATTCCATACGGCCATCTGGTTTGAAGGAAAAGGCTCCCTCCCTCTTCCCCCCCCCCTCCTCCACCTCCCTGTGAAAATATTCAAAGGTTAGGGGCTGGCAGCGGCTCAGCGTGGCTGCAAACCACCGAGTTTCCTTTGCGGTTAACAACACAGGAAAACGTCGAACTTTCAGATAAATGTTGGAGGCTTATTTGGTTCACCCATCTGGTAGCCAGCCTGTTCTGCGAAAATTAAAGATATACATATGCAAATATTCGCAGCCTGCTTCCAAGATCTAAAGAATTTTTATGATGTAACCACAAAAAGAGGTTATTTAATGTTGACAATATGTAGCAGAGCAAAGCACCATAATGCTGCATATGGTAACGTAACTCATGAAAATGAAGCCGCAGTGCCCTGGCGGAGTAATGAAAAGCAGATTTCACCTTGAAGACTATTTGAGCTGTTTAGCTTGTAATGACTTGGAAAAAAAAAAAAAACACAAAACCAAACCCAACAACAAAAAAAAACCCAAACCAAAAACATTGGTGTGAAAATACAACTTGCCACACAGCCACACGAATCCCGGCCGTGCTGTGCCGTGTGTGGCAGCATCACCCCACAGTCCTGGCCCAGGGATGTGCCACCGTCCCGGCCGGGATGTCACCAGCACAGGTGGGGCATGGACAAAGCCCCCCCCCAGTGATGCTGATGCCAGCAGAACCCTTCCCGCGCTGCAGCCCCACACGGAGCTCCCAGCATCACGGGCAGCCCTGGGGACAATGTGTCCCTCTGCCCCCCCCCCAGCAGTCCTGGGGGGATGACATCAGCTGAGCTATTGTAGAGCAAGGGATGCAGGAAGGACTGCATCGAGCTCGAGGGAGGCAGGGCAGTCACTCTGGGTACCCCTCCATCACCGTGGGGCAGAGGCAGGGTCCCCATGGCGGGTACCCCTCCATCACCGTGGGGCAGAGGCAGGGTCCCCACGGCGGGTACCCCTCCATCACCGTGGGGCAGAGGCAGGGTGAGCCACGCGTCCACCTTCCCCATCATCGCGCGGGGCTCACTCTGCTCCCCCAGAACTGGGCACCGCTCAGCCGAGAGACCCCAGCCACGGGGCACAGCCTTGCTCCAAGCCTCTCCATGATGGGCACACGCCGCTTAGACACGGGTGTCCTCCCAGCCCAGAGGGACAGCAATGCCACATCCCACAGCCACCAGCCCATCCCCAGCCAGGGGAGTGGTCAGGATGCACAGGGCAGCATCCCACCATCGTGCTCCAAGTGCATCAGCTGCACAGAGCACATTACGCCCACGATTCGTCAGAAACATCAGCGGAGCCACGCAGGAGGCTCTCCTTGCCAGCTCCACGTCCCTGACACTGCTCTGCATGTAGCAAAGACTTATTGCTGCTGCTAAAATTAATTATGTCCTCCTTCCGTAACCAGCACCTTTGTACATTATGCAAGCGCCTTGCCTCTCATCAAGAGCCTCAGAGAAAGGGAAAGATGTTTGAATTAACAAAATATTACTGTGATCTTCTCCCTGACAGTATGGAAGCAATAATATTTAGTGAGTAACTGAGTTTTCTTTAATAATTCAGTAGACTGCAAAAACCTTGATCATCCAGCTGACTCTGAGAACAAAATAGTCGAGCTTTGTGCATCCTAAGCTGAGATAAAAAAGCAAGCAGAAGAAAGAAGTTTAAAATTATATTTAAAAAAGCTAATTAAAAACGCAGCCCACATGCAAGAGAGAGGCCAGGGAAACTGTGCTTTAAAGCAAGAGAAGCCACAGGTTTCCCTGTCTCCCTGTCCCATCTGCAAGGACAGAGCAGGGGGATGCTGGGGGGATGTCGGAGGGATGCTGGGGGGATGCTGGGGGGGATGCTGTCGTGCTGCCCTCCTGCCAGCTCTCCATGGGGGCACGGAGGGAGGCAAAGCTGGAGGCACCCTGGTGCTGAGACCCCCCGAGATGTTTCTGAGACAGCCCCCAGGCCACTTGGTGACATCTGAAGGGGACATCAGGGTCACACCGAGCTCAGCACCAGACTGCTGTAATCAAATTCCTCTCACCCTCGGTCACCATGGCAGGGACCCCTCCCAGGGAGCTAAACACAGCACCTGGGCAAGGTCATTGCTTTTGGGGCACCTGCAGTAGCCCTCCTGCATGCTCTGGGGATGGCACTAGCTGTCACCTGCTTGTCCTGCTCCTCTGTCCCTGTCTGGCTGCTGGAAAGCTGCAGTAGCACACGGTGTCAGCTTGGCACTGACCTGGAGCCAGGCACCAGCCCCTGGACCCCAGCACCCCCCCACCAACCCCAGCCAGAGTTCACTTTGGCTGCTGCTGCTGTCATCAGAGCCTGGGCTTCTCCTGGGAGCCCCCAGCCGCCGAGGCAGATAATCGGACACGATACATTTCTGAGCATCGCTGCTGGAAGCTACAGATATTCCCAGCTCGGGGCTGGGGGAGCGCGGGGGCTCGGGAACCTCCGTCGCGGAGAGGAGCTGCCAGGGAGCAGCATCGCGGAGGGAATCTGGGAGAGAGAAGAAAGCAAAGAAACCTCAGCTCCTCGGACGGGGCCAGGACTATTAAAAGAGCACTTAGGCCCCTTAACATAAAAACGCACCGAAGAGGAGAACCAGATGAGAACAGATTTGTTTGCCTGGAGAAATCCCAGCGCTCTGACATGCTGCCTTCCCCCAGCAAAGGGTCCCCGGGGTGGCAATGCCTCCGGGCGGTTTGTCTGAGGCGGGTATGTGCAGAGGGCACCCTAACCAGCTGCGGCTCCATCCCCCCTCCCCACTCATCGGCATGCTGAGCAAAAAGCCCCTAAATCCGAAAGAATGAAAACGAGATTCCTTGCTAGACAAACACGCTGTAGCAATGACAAAAAGATGACGCAGAGCTCCACATCAGGCTTCAGACCCGCTAAGGACACCATTCCCTGCCTGATGGCATCTCAGCATCTCCTCTGGACTCAGCTGCAAGCAAACACCTGGGTGGCTGTCACTCTTGCAAGGTCACAGGACACACGAGGGATGCCACCGCTTGCCCCGTGCGCATCCCAGGAGGTCCCACCCATAGGCGAGATGCCAACCCTGAGGAGCTCAGGACCATCAGAGCATGGCTGGGGCACCCCAGACCCCGAGCGACATACCATGCTGAGTGCCCCCAGCTGCCACAGCACACTGCCACCAACATGGGGACAACTGGGCAGCAAAAGCCCCGGGGACACAGCCTGCTTCAGCAGGAGCTGGTGCTTCAACTTCAAACGCACGCACAGGGGTTTTGCACAGCTCTGAACAGGTAAATCCCACGGGGGATGTGCAGGGGGGCTGCAGGACCCCCCCCAGCTCTTCCCCAAGCTCTGGGACAGCTTGTGTGACAACCCGCACCGTGGTGGCTCCATTGCTGGCCCCGCTCACCGCCTCTCCCAGCACAGAGGCGCAGAACCAGCACGCGGGGCCCCGAATTCAAAATACAGCAAATGCCCCAAGAAGAGCCCGAGGGATGGGCTTGGTCTGGGGGTCAGCAAGGACCCCCCACCGCCGCCACAGCCAGCCAGAACCCCCCCGGGAAGCCCCCCCCAGGGCGACCCCAAACACGCAGCAGCCCCCACGTGCCCCTACCCCACAGGGAACACTCCTCAGCCCTTCCCCGATCTCCAGCGATCCCCCAAGCAAGCGGCTGGGGGGGGGCACCCCCGGGCTGCAACATCTGGGAGCCACGGCAGCCCCGTGCCGAGCCGGGAGCCAGCAGAAGGTGTGATGGGAGCCAGATGTTAGGCTCTGCCCCGCGCATCCTGAGCGCCGGGGATTACAGCAAGGGGACAAATAAAGAGGAAGGCTTGCGAGAATATGTGGAGCCCCCGGAGGGCTTTAAAACCGATTTTAAAAACCCATTTCCCTCGATTCAGAGGGAATTTTATAGAGTAGCACCAGCAAAGCGCTGGCGGGTTGTTGCGAAGCCAGGCGACGCCGAGACGGGGTTTCGGGCAGGAATAAACCCCCCGATTTCCTGACGCATGTTAACATTTGCCAGTATGGGGCTCCCAGCGTGCTGGAGCACCCAGCACCAGCCAGGATGGGAACCGGGCGATGCCGTGGGCATCGGGGGGGTCTGGCTGCAGGATGGTGCCGGGATTTACCCTCACCTGCCCCACATTTGCAGCAGCTTTTGCAGCAGGTGGGTTTTCTCCTCTCCTCCTCCATGGGGAGTGGGGACCCCAAAAGCAGTCGAAGGGCTCAGACACTGGAACAGGGCATTTCCCAAAGCCTGGTGGGACAGGGATGCTCCCAGCACTGCCACCATGCAGCTCTCGTGCCGGAGGTGGCTGCTCTCACGCTGCCCTGTCCTGGCTCCGTGGAAGCGCTTTGCACCTTCCCCGTGCTGCCCAGACCCAGCGCAATCGCTTGCACACGGAAATAAAGTTAAGCCTGGCTTAAACCAGGATGAAAATTACAGCAGGAAACCACGGAGCATCTCCGAGACCACCAGCAGCCACCACGGGCAAGAGCTGGGTGCGAGGACTCTTAACCCCATTGAGGAGGGAGTCCTTGTCACCCACAGCATCGTCCCACGTCCCAGCAAGCCTGCGCCCCAGGAGACAAGGCAGGCCACCCCGCATCCCCCCCTGCACAAACCCCTTTACGGAGATGATGGGGATTGTGTCCACAGCTCGAACCCGCTCCTTCCGCTGCCACGTCACCCCGCGATGCAGCGTCACCCCGGGATGCAGCGATCCTGCTGCTGCACGAACCCTGGGCTACACCAAAGCATCCATGGGAAACCAGCGTCGCAGCAGAGGGGACACAGCGCAGCAGAAGGGGGACACTGCCGCAGAGGGGGGACACTGCCACGGGAGAGGAGACCCCGTCCTCTCCCACTCCCACCAGTCCCCCCATGAGAAGCCCACCAGCCCATTAAAAGCTGGGGCTCAGAAGCAGGACAGGACAGAGCAAAGGTGGGGACGGTCCCCTCCAAGGTGCTGGTCCCCCCAGGGCTGCTCAGCACCTCAAACCCCACGAGCACCCACGGGGGCACCCCACCCCCTGCAAACCCACCGGGGATGGGCCCTTGCGAGCCCGAAAAGGGGGGAACAAGCCAAGCACAGGAGAGCAAAACAAAGCTTCGTGGTTCGACCCCAAAAACCAGGGGCTGGTTCTGAGTTAAACCCATGGTGACACTCTGGGGACCCCACGAAGCCCCATCCCACCCCCACCACGAGGGACACCAGGGAGAAAAACTCATTAACGTTAACGAAGCTCAATTACCCCCGGGGCTGGGGGGGTTTCACCTACCCGCCTCCACGCTGCCTCCACGCTGCCTCCACCGCCACGCAGCCGCCACGCTGCCCGCCCCGCCCTTTATGGGCTCGCACCCCGGGCCCGCCGGCAGAGGGCGCCAGAGAGTGGGGAGCCGAGCCGAGCCGAGCCGAGCCGAGCTAAACCGGGCTTTGCTGGGCGGGGCTGAGCCACACTGGGCGAGGATGAACCAAACTGAGCTGAGCTGGGCTGAGCCAGGCCAGGCTGAGCTGAGCTGGGCTGAAATGAGCTGAGCTGGACCGAGCCGAGCCGGGCTGAGCCAGGCCAGGCTGAGCTGACCTGGACTGAGCCAGCATGAGTTGAGCTGTGCCAAGCTGAGCCAGGCTGGGCTGGGCTGAGCCAGGCTCAATTGGGCTGGGCTGAGCCAGGCCAAGCCAGACCAAGCTGAGCTGGACTGAGCCAGGCCAAGCCAGGGATGTGCTGCCCTGCTCCCATCCCCACGTGCCCTCACTGTGTCTGACCCTCCTTACAGCCCCGGGTGCTGGGTCCCAGTGCACCCCAGTGCGGGACCACGTCTGGGACACCATCCAGCCCCTCTAGGCTGAGCTTTGCCCCTTCATCACTCCTCACTCCACTTCCCACCCCAATTAATTTGGTTTTCCTGACCCACAGGGGCTGTGCTGAGCCCTGTGCATCGTTAACGGCGGGCATCACACCAGCTAATGAGGGTCCCTGCCACTGCAGGGGGGTGCGGGGTTGTCCCGTTCCCATTGGGATGAGCTGGGTTTTCCCCGATAACCTACCCGAGTGCTGAGCGCTCCCCGCAGCATGGTCCGGCGCAGCCCCAGAGCGGCTGCCGCTGGTTTATTTTTAATACTTAATGAGATAAAAGGTTGGAATTGCTTTTAAGCCTTAAATTGCCTTAGCCCTTTTTATCTTGAAAAAACACAACGAGCAGTTTCGGAGGGTTTGGGTTTTTTTTTTTTTTTTAAAGTTAGTTATAATGATTCCTGGTAGCTATTATGCTGGAATAAGGGTCTTTCAAAGGCTGTTGGGAGACATTAAATGTTTCATTTTTCAGTCTCTCTCCTTTTCTTTGTTTTTGATCTCCATTCAGATTGATTAAAGACACTGACTGCTCAATTTTGATTAAATCCTAAATCATAACTGGCTTACAAAACAACTGTGAAAGCTGACATTTATGAAGTTCAGTAAACTAGTTGTAAGAACAGGAGTGCGAGATGGAAAAAAATAATAAAATTCCTTCCCAAACAAACATGGGTTGACAGCAAACAGATGGTTAGAGGCTCTTACTTGTAAACTGGAAAAATTAAGATTTGGCAGGTTCTGTTAAGGAATAGTTACAAAACATCTTAAAGTTTTCCCCTTCATATCCTGGTGTTGCTCTGGGCATCGTTTCAATATTTTCATAGGCTACTGCACGGAAAAGGTTCTGAATACATGAAAGCAGCTGGCATAAAAGGGCTCAGAAATACTAGTTAAGATTTATAGGAAGCGAGGCTGCCAGCATCCCAAAGATGCAGTATTTAAACCCAGCTTCTCAGCCCTCCAATAAATCACTGTAACTTACCAGCGCAGCTTGAGTTTCATCTCCAAAGGTGCGAGAAAAGTGGGTAAAATGTAACTGAAATGTGGATTTTTCCCTATTTGTTGATTTATCCCGTGATAATGTTAAGCTAATGTTTTCGGGCAAAGCGCAGCCGCACAACACGAAACTTCTCCCTGACACCGGTTCCCCCCCAGGAGGGGAATTCAGCCAGAGACCTGCTTCTTGCAGACAAACATTTCCTCCTCCTCAGAGCTGCGAGGGACAAAAGGTCAAGGGAAACATGGGAGGAATGCCCCAGATCCCGTAGGGATGCACCCTGGGAGAATGGTCGTGCCAAGACCCTTTGCTGGGGAGCTTGGCAGCGTGACCTAAACCCGCCTGTGATTTGGGCCATTGCAATATCCCATGGCCGTTGCAATATCTTGTGGCCATTGCAATATCTCGTGGCCACTGCAATATCCCATGGCCATTGCAATATCTCATGGCCACTGCAATATCTCGTGGCCACTGCAATATCTCGTGGCCACTGCAATATCTCGTGGCCACTGCAATATCCCATGGCCGTTGCAATATCTTGTGGCCATTGCAATATCCCGTGGCCGTTGCAATATCCCGTGGCCATCGCAATATGCCATGGCCGTTGCAATATCTCGTGGCCATTGCAATATCCCATGGCCGTTGCAATATCTCGTGGCCATTGCAATATCCCGTGGCCGTTGCAATATCTCGTGGCCATTGCAATATCTCATGGCCATTGCAATATCCAGTGGCCGTTGCAATATCCCGTGGCCATTGCAATATCCCATGGCCGTTGCAGTATCTCATGGCCATTGCAATATCCCATGGCCGTTGCAATATCTCGTGGCCATTGCAATATCCCATGGCCATTGCAATATCCCGTGGCAGTATGTGTACCCCACTTAACAGCAATGCAGCACCTGCAAACCCCCGTGCACACCCTGCCTCTGCAGCACCCTCGGTGTGCCTGGACGGGTATCCTGGGTGCCCAGGGAGCAGCACGCAGGGTGCTCCTGTCCCGCTCCCCGCAGCCCTGCAGCATGCAGCCAGCAGCTCCTTCCCCAGGGTTAACAACTGCCTGGCCTGCAAACAATCAGCGTCCAAGTCCAGTTCCTTCCCCTTGCACTGAAACAGCCACTGAAACCATTTGCAAACTGCCATTGCTCTGAGCGCAAATACGAGGCTTCGCCGGGTCCTGCAGCTGCTCCCCGAGAGCCGAGGGTGCTGCAGAGCCAGAGCCCCGCTCGGCTGGCGTCGCTCAGCCCACGCCCAGCGAAAATATAATCGCAGGCTGGAAAAAATTTAATTTTGAGATCAAAGAGAGCCAGAGGAAGGAGAGAGAGAGGCATCCAGGAGAACACCGGGTGTGTGTCTCTGCTTTCTAACGAGCTGCAGCAGTTGCAGGAGCTGCGCAGCCGCCGGACTCTGCACCCGCAGCAATTGCAGCACCAAGGAGGAGCCGTGCAGGGGGCTGCAGGCGATGCATGGCCCCAGCGAGGGCTGCAGCAAGGCATGCAGGGGGCTGCAGGCGATGCACAGCCCCAGCAAGAGCTGCAGCAAGGCTGCAGCATTAATTCTGTCTGTGTTTAAAATATGCTGTGGGTCTGAGAGCTCCAAGCTCCCCTGGACCCCAGGTTTGCAGGTCCTGGGGGTGCAGCGCCGGTGGGTGCTGGTTCCCCAGTTCCCTGCAGAGCCCTTGCAGGAGCACAGTCACCCCAAACCCGTGCCAGGCATCACCCAGTAGCACGGGGCTCACCTCCTCCTGCTGAGCCTGTGGGATGCTGCATGTGCTGCTTCCCCAGCAGTGCAGTGCCTCTTTTTCTCCCCGTAAACGCAAGCATGCACCATGTTTCCCCAGGACATGGGATGCCCATGTGAAGCGTCTTCCAGAGCAATTGTTGCATTTCTTCTTTCTGTAAGAAAAATCCCTGGAGAACTGGGGCTTCGCTGCCTCTGCTTCCTTCCCAGGCCAGGCACGCTGCAGAGAGATGCAGAAACATGTCAGAGGGGAAAGAAAACACGCCGGCAAACGTTGCTGCGCCTCATCACACCGCTTTGATCCGCGTTTCATCTCTGGGTCAAGCCTTCTTTCAGCAGAACCCGGTTTATCATTCACACATCTAAACCCCTGGAAAAGAAACCCCCAGCTGGAGAGATGCTGAAAACTCTGCGCTACAGGGCACTAAAAATAACCTCCCCGGGGAGCAGCCCTGCTCTGCCCTGCAGGGAAACGGAGAGATGAGGTTTTTTTCCATCTCTGGGTCCTGTAATTCTGCAAAAAAACCCAAGGCTGAGCCTGCTGTTTACTTTTGTGGCTATGCAAAGCTCATCTCTGCAGGTCTGTGTCCCAGCCTCCCCCAAACCCTCCCTGCCCTGCTGCAGTCCAGCTTTGCAAGACCCTCCAAATTAATTTTTTTTTTTTTTTAATCTTCCTACAGCTTTTTCCCTTCTCCCTCTGCGCCCTTGAATGGATGGATGCTCAGACAGACACTGGTGGCTTCCAAGGGACTGCCTCGACTTGCCAACTTTCCTTCCCGGGATGAATCCTCTGTGTGCTGGGCAGAGACAATAAATCAGGGGAGGAGGAGAGCACCAGCCCCGGGCAGCGTCCATCCATTAGAAATGCCACCGTCACCCGGCATTTAATTATTCCACAGGAAAGAAAAGAAAGCTGGGTCGCCCCGGAGGAACGTATCAGATATTAAAATGGCATCAAAGAGGTTCTGCAGCTCTTTAAAGGGTGCTTTAAAATACGGGGCCAAGCCCAGAGAAGGAAAACAGGCTCCCACCTGGTGTATGAGGGTATGGGAGCGGCTGGGAGATGTGCAGGGGGGCAACTGGGCGTTAACTGGGGCTGCTGGTGGCAAACTGGTCACCTCCAGCCAGGAGGGAGCATGCAGGTCTTCGTTCTTGTCTGAAAGCCTCTTGGAGCCTGGTTGGAAGAACCTCGGAGTTTTCAGGCGAGGAAACAAGCCCAAGCCCCCAGCCCACCCGACACGACAATCCAATTATCCGTCCGAGAGCGGAAAATCGCAGCCGGGTTTGCCTGGATTTGCTGCAGGAGCGATACTCCAAATGCTGTTATCTGGGGAACCGTAACGAAACGTACACGGGCACTTAGAGCTGCAGCATCTGGAAGGAACAGCTCAAAATCTCCTTATGTGCCCTGGCAAGCTTTCCGAGAGCAAAAACTGCTTCTGCAGGTCATTGCCTGGATAGGAAACAGAGCAACGAGTCGAGGGGCGCAAGCCACTGGGAGTCAGCCTTATCCACCACATCCCGGCTGCTGCAGAGAGCCAGAGCGAAAAAATCCAACCCCTGGGGTAGAAACGCTGCCCAAATCCAACCCCTGGGGTGGAAACGCTGCCCAAATTCAAACCCTGTGCGTGTACGTGGAGCAGAAGTGATTTGCAGCCTGGGATGCTGGAGGGGAGATTGGGAGCTGCTGGGGAGCAATGGAGAGGGTGTGACGTGGAGGATGCTGGAGGGAGGGAGGCAGAAAGCGAGGCGCTGGTTGGGATCTCTGCAGCCTGCGTTCCTCTGGCAGGTGTGATGGAGGGGACCAGGCTTCAGGGACACGGAGCAATGGACAAAAGTGATGGCAGAAAGGGGGGACTCCTGGAGGAGTGGTACTGAAGGGGTAGTAGGGGAAGCATTTGAAAAGAAAGCTGCCTGCCCTTCAGAATCCGGCGTTCTGCTGCTCACGGGCTGCGGTGCAAGGAAGGACCAACAGTAGACAGAGGGGAGCAAAGAGAATTTTTATTAAGAAATCAGAATTACTGGAACTAGACGACCTTTAAGGTCCCTTCCAGCCCTAACCATCCTGTGATTCCATGAATATGGCCCGGCCACGGGGCCACCTGAGCGGTGTGACGGCTGGTCCGAAGGCACGTCTCCCAACAGCTGATGAGTTACACCAACGCTCTACAGAACTTCCAGCTGGATAAAAAAAGATCTCTTGGAAAAACCGGTGCATGGGCACACTGCCCACAGAACAATTTATCTTAGACATAAATGGCATAATTAACCTACACGGTCTGTACGTCGCGTACCGCTGGGGTGACTTTTTCTTGGAAAACAAATAAATCTTTAGAAGTTTGAGCCTTATTTACAGAATCGCCGCTCCATAAATCATTCCGATCAGGGCTACTTTATGAACGGCTTTCTGGCTGCGTGCTGGCAAGGAGAAGGCAGGGAGCTGCAGTCTGGCTTTGTAAATATTCCCCAGCACACAGCAACTGGCCTTCAGCAGGTGATGAAACATCCAACACGCTCCTCATCTGTGACCGAGGTGTGCTTGTCCTCCCGGTGTGCCGTTCCAGTTAGTTTCTGCTTTTGGGTTGGAAAAGAGACGGATTTCTGTGCCATGCATGGGACGGGCGAAGCGGCTCTGCCTGGTTTGCAGCCGCGACTGATGGAGCCAGGAGAGAGCAGATCAGCGCAGCACGAGCTCCTGCTGAAGCGTTGCAGCAGGATTTGGGGGGTGCTGGCAGGAGGACTGGGCTCCCTCCCCATCCCAGGGGTGTGCAACCGATGGGAGCCCCGGATGCCACCTGCTGAGACCCTTCAGCCCCTCGGAGCAGAGCATCAGCATCCACCTGCAGCCTCCAGCCAGGAAAAATCAGTGCATGTGCTCCAGCTGCAGAAATGACTTTCTGATCTGTCGTCCTCAGCCGCCTGGCCTGGCTGTCCCCGTGCTGCTCGAGGCAGGGGGCACCTGCAAAATCCTCGTCCTCTTCTTTGGTTGCAACGGGAGAAGCAGCAGCTCCAAGCCCAGCACCTCCCGTGCTCCTTCTCCGGTCGGCTGCCGGGTTCCTCCCAGCATCAGGCCATGGCTGAGGGTCACCTTTAGTATCAGTCCCTCCTGGCATCGCCCAAACAGCCCCGCTGGATCCCAGACAAACACAAGTTTGTCCGTTTGTGCCTGGTCCTTGGCTCGGCACCCAGAGCCCACGGCGCAGTTGCCTCTGCTCTGCAGCTCCCCGTGCGCAGCCTCCTCTTGTTTTCAGTTGATGGGATTTAGTGTAAAATAGTGCCGACCCAGCAGTAATCTAAACCGTTTGCAATCGACAGCTAGATCACCATGTGCCGTATTTTTGAGTTGCAAACAGCTTCCCCGGGTGGCGAGGTTGTATTTATTGAAGGCGGCTAGCTTTGCGGCTTTATTTAGCTCCTTCTGTTGCCACACTGTATAATTCATGAAATTGCCTTATAAAGTTAGGGAGGAATTAAAACCTTGACCGGCCCGTGAACCAGAGCTGGCACTTCCATTATTTTCAAAGGAAAGCTGAGAGAAGCAAAAACCTGAGGAACCACCTCGTGCCAGGGGAGAGGGGCCGGCAGCGGAGCTGAGCGGGCGAGGGGCAAACCGGAGCCAGCTCCGGAGCATCACACCCAGCTGAGGATCCATCCTGCTCTGCCGGGATTGCTGACGAGGGGAAGCCTTCCCCAGCCCTCTCCGGGGAGCTGATGGTATATCACATCTCCCACAGATACCAGGCGGATGCTGGTTTGGAAAGCAAAAGCCATTGATCACCATCAGCAGTGCTCCAGAGCAGGTCCTGTCCTTAGGAGACCCCAGCCCCATGGCAGCATCTCACATCTGGGTGAGGAAAACCTTGGCTTCCAGCTCAGAACCTGAGCTGTGCTCCGCAGGAGGTAAATCCCACACCGTCCCCTTCGGAATACGATGCTTTACACCACCACACTGTAATAAAATGTTCCCCTCAAGTTCATCTTCACAATAAAAACAGTTTCTAGCCCGCCGTCAGAATCCGTGCGTGCCCTGCCTCATCCGTATTTCATTGACACCTGGAGAGGTTCCAGCAGAAAATGCCGTGAGCTGGGGCTCAGGGCTGCCTTGGCTTTGTGTGGACATGGCTGGGTGCAGCCTGCCCTTGGTGTCAGTGCACCATCAGTGCTGGCGTGGGGTATGCTGCCTGCAGCGGGGTGCATGGCTTGCATTGTTGGGGTACCCTGCCTGCAGCGGGATGCACGGCTTGCAGTGGGGTGCCCTGCCTGCAGTGGGGTGCATGGCTTGCAGTGGGGTGCCCTGCCTGCAGTGGGGTGCCCAGCTTGCATTGTTGGGGTGCACTGCCTGCAGCAGGGTGCACGGCCAGGATATCCCATCCACCCTTACAGCACAGGACCCACGGAGCCTCTTCCTCTAGCCCCTTGCCCATCCCTCACCCCGATGCCGGTCCCCGACAGCACCGATATCCTGGAAGAGAAGAAAAAATCCTGGTCAGAAAGTGGGGGCTCGTGGCCATGAATAGCCTCAGCACTGGGAGGGGGTTTCATACCAAACAGGGAAGAAAGGCAAAATTCAGAACTCTCTAAGAAAAAAAGCTAAAACCTTTCCTCTTGTCGCCATCCCAAACGCAGAACCCTACCTGCACCACCGGGCTCTGCAGGGGGAGGAGCTGCTTGCCAGCCCCCCAGCTCCAGGCTGTCGGGGTGAACCTGCCTTGAACCAGCCCCGAAACTTTCCCTTTGGGAGCATCACCCCAGGAGAGGCAGCTCCCTGCTTGGATGTGCCACATGCAGATGAAAATCCCATCTCCCCAGAAGCTCTGGCCGGTGGGTGCTCTGTGGCTCGAACAAAAACTACAATAAATAAACATCAAACCAGCATGAAACCCTGGCTCACAACTTGATGCAAAAGCCTAAAATTGAAACATACCTGTCTCTGGAAAAAATTATTTTCCTCCAGGAAACCTCAAGAGATGGGTCTGAGACCCTGCAGCAAGCAAAGAGCCCCCAGCCCCAGAGCTGTTCTTTTATTCCCTGTTTACGAAGCATTTCCCTTGCCCCCACCCTCCAACTATCATCCCCAACACCTGGGGAAGGAACCCGGGCAGCCGGTGCTGCAGTGGGCTCTGCCCTCTCCTCGAGGGAAAAAAAAAAAAAAAAAAAAAAAAAAAATTCCTCATTAGAGCAAGGAGGGGAGATCCTCAGCCTGCCAGGGGCACACACACGAGGCGGTGAATAACTCCCCGTAAGCAGTGTGCCCTGGGTTACCTCGTTCCCACGTGGAAACACTGCCCGCAGACGAAGGTTTCTCGGATTTATCCAGGCTGGTGCCTCTCTCCGTTTCGGAGATGATGCTCGGTGCCCCGGGTTGTTTGCAAACCGCTCGCTGTGGGCAGGCTCAGCCCCAGCTGTGTTTGCTCCGGGTGCCCGAGCTGGGCCAGTCTCGGGGAACACTGCGACCCCCCCATTCGGTGCATGGATCGTTTGCAGCTGAGTTTCCTGCCTGCAAAGGCTCCGTTGTGCACGTTTGTGCTTTTCAGGATGATTTCCCAACATTGGTTTAAAATTTATCATTCTTTCACTAGCTGATTTTTCCCTTTTTTTAAATAATCACTTTTTCCCCAGCTCACAAGCAGAGCCCGCAGCGAGCACACCCAGGGCTGGGGGTGCAGCGTGTGGCCGCGGGGACAGGGCTGGTGCTTGCCCAGGAGCCCAGCCTTGGTCCCACTTCAGCTGCAGGAGCCGATGCTGCGGGTACAGCAGCAAGTCCTGCATTCACTTCCAAACTTCCTCCAAGATTTTCCTTACTGCCTCTGAGTTTTTTCCTAAGGATACGTGCATTGCCAAATTCTCGGGAAGGGTTCTCCCAGAACGCTGGGGTGGGGGCTTTGCTATAAAATTATTTCTAGAGAAGTTCTAGGCCAGGGGCAAACGCAGCTGCTGGTGTTGGCGGAGGTGATCCCTCAGCATCCGCAGCAGCTCCAGGCTCTGGCTCACACCGGGCTGGAAATAACCCATCCCCGAATGCCCCCGCTGAGGGACGGGAGCACCGGGGGTGTGAACATCACTCCCCCCATCCCCGCTGCCCATGCTCCTCTCTGCTCAGCTATTCCCGGCACTCCACGCCTGCACTAACGGGTGTTTTGGCAGCTGACGGCGTGTAATGGCAGCGGGGCTGTCAGGGAAATTTGTAGCTATTTGCTTCGCAGGGTTTCTGCGTTCCACTCAGCAGCTGTCAGCCCGCGCCGCCCGGTTATTGATGATAGGCGCTAATCATCCCGCAGATTCCCCACATAAATCAAGAGGCAGTAGAAAATAAAGTTTCTTCACACTGAGGTCATTTGCCCCCCTCCCAAGTGCCACGGAGAAGAAAAATACAAACTCTTACTCCTGCTATTAATAACCGCCCTCCCACCGGCCCCCGCCGAAGGGAGCTGGTGTCGGATTTTAAATTACGGCTTTTGTTACATCAGCTGAATTGCGTGTTTATAAAACTAATTACCGGGTAAGTTCTGCGTGTTACGGGCTTGATTTGTGGCCCGTCACGTGGCTGCAACAGGGATCCTGGAAAAGGCTTTTTTTCTTTTCTTTTTTTTCACCTCCCCTCCCTCGCGCCCGGCGGAGGTCAAGCGCCGGCTCTTGCAGATTGCAAGTGACAGCTTCAAGTGCCTCAAGGGTGCTAATCCACCAGGACACTTCCCCCCCCCGCCCCCCATCATATCTTTATTGCTCTGGAAAGGGAAGGCACTTCTCTCTCCTCGTGGCTGTCACTCTGCCCGGGTGTCAACCGGACAGATTTAGCCCCGGCTCGATGTCAGATGGCATCAACCCAACCCCGGTGCGGCCGCCCGGCGGGATGGCTGGTGACACGGGGCCGGCATCCCCCGGGGACCGCTGCGATGGCACGGGTGGCTGGCGGTCCTCCAGCGAGCGGTACCCAGCACCACACCGGGCTGGACCCCCACATTCGAGATGCAGGGACCTCACCCCCGTGCTCCCATGCTCAGCTCCCATCAGACCTTATGACCCTGGGGAAAAAGCGGGTTTTTCTCCTGTTATTGGCGTGGGCTAAGACAGCCCCGTTCCCAGGGGCAAGCACAGCCCTGTGCCCAGCTCTGCACCGATGACGATGTGCCTTGGGCTGTGCAGGGAAACCCTGGTCGTGCCCCACGAGATGCTCTCCTGCCTCCCTCCCTCCATCAGCAGCATCTCCAGATGAGTTCGGTTCTAACCCGGGTCCCGTTTCAAGGCTGAAGCTTTAGGCTTTGTGATTCACCCCCCTCCTCCCACGTCTCTCCCCACCCGTTATCTCTGCGGCAGGATTGCAGCCTGTGCCCTGGTCCTCAGCACGCGGCGTGGCCGGCGATGGATAAATGACCCTTTCCTTTGGAGGACGTGCAGGCAGCACGGTGGCATTCCAGACCTGCCACGGGATGTCAAGACGACAGCTAATCCTTTTTTTTTTTTTTTTTTCTAATGTACAGTTACCAAATCATGAGCCCCAACGCTTGCTAATTAGCCTCCGGAGTGATGCGTTCGATACAAAAATGGTTAATTCGCTCAGCAGCGTGTCTCGTACAAAAGAGGAAGCAGCCTTTGAAGGCAGAGCTTTTATCCTTTTCAAACACGTCCTCAAGTTATCAACTTCAACACGACATCAAGGCCTGCTTTTGTTGGAATAATTTAACACTAATAGTTCGCGAATGCTGCCACCGCTCGTGCTGCGGAGCTGTCACTGGCTGCGGCGAGACAGTTGGTTCAAAGGCAGTGCCAGCACCCAGCCAGCTTGAATTTGTTTTTTAAAAAAAAACTTTTTTTTTTCCCCCTTTCTGGAAGGCACTTTGGAATGGATGCGGGTGCAGGAGGGTTGCGGGATGGATGCAGGTGAGGGATGGATGCAGGTGGGGGATGGATGTGGGTACAGGAGGGATGCAGGATGGATGCAGGTGTGGGATGGATGTGGGTGCGGGATGGATGCGGGTGAAGGACACAGGTACAGGATGGATGCGGGTGAGGGATGGATGTGGGTACAGGAGGGATGGATGCAGGTGAGGGATGGATGCGGGTACAGGGGGGATGCAGGCCAGGCTCTCCCAGCTGGTGCACCCAAGACCGACAGCCCTCTCCCAGTTAACACCAGTTGCAGCTGTGCAGTGTCCTGTCGCAGGCAAAGGAGCCGGACTAACGAGCCACGCACCCAGAGAGAGTCACTAAAGTGTCCAAAGAGGGAAAAAAATCAATGTTGGCAATCACTGACACCTGCCTGCGGGTTTCCTGCATATTCTGCATTTTAGCACATCCCCGAGAGCCGTGGCTCCAGTGATGTCCCAGGGAAACCCCCCCCAGCTCGTCAGGCCAGGCTTTAACCCGCTCTCAGACTCAGTTTTACCTTTTACTGATCCTGGAGAGCCAGCACTCAAACCTCTCGGCACAGTGGGCTTTCCAAAACACCAGCAGGATAATCTTCCACCTTTCCCGGGAGCCTGACACCCCGAATTCACGACAGCTCCGGTGCAAACCTGTGGGTGCAGAGGAGAACAGTGGTGCTGGGGCTCACACCCCTTGGGGAGGGGGACAAGGGGCTTGGTGGGGCTGGTGGCACCCAGCGGGGTCCCCACATCCCACTCCCTGGGTCCCCAACGCAACCCGTCCTCCCCTCCCCTCCCTGCGGAACCGCTCCAGCCACGTTGGACCAGCTCCAAGGTGGAGCGAACCCCGGATTTCCCGACCCCAGAGGGGACCTGCCGTCCCCCAGCTCGTCCCCAGACCGAGATTATGTCACCAGTCGGGTGTTGGTTTTGGCAGCACCCGCAGCAGGACAGCAGCGCTCGCCTGGCTGGGGCAGAGCTATTCCTAGGTGAGCAGTTAAATAATTCAGTGATGTTTTATTTCAGAATTTAATTATTTTATCATTTATTTATCGCACTAAAGAGAGCTCTCTGGTGCAGCAGGCTATAAATCCCTGTTTCCTCCAGCCTCCCGCTGCTTTTCCTCACTCCGCTCTCAGGTTCCCCGCTCCTGTGCGTTACCCAAGGTGACATAATCCCACGCAAACGTATCTCCCCACCTATTTCTCTGAATTATATTTTTTCCCCTTTGTTTCCTCCTTTCTTTTTCCTCCAGCTGCTGAGCGATTGGGAAAGAAAACGTCAGGAAGGACCCAGCATCCCTGAACCCGACAGGCATCGGTGCCGAGGAGCATCCAGCATCCTTCTCCATGTACGGCTTTGCCACCACCTGTGTGTGTCACAGCAGGGGGGGCGCACAGAAACATTTTCTTTATTTTATTACTCCTCCAGACTGTTCTCTAGGCTGAAAAAAAAAAAGAGCAAAACTTTCACCATCCACACCCAGCCCTGGTGTCAAGGCTGGTGGCTGTGCCCCCGGGATGACTCCCCATTATGGGGCTCTACCGCCACTCTGGGTGCCACTGCGCCGTCTTCAGAAATTGTCATTTTATGAATTATCACACCTACTTCATCCTTTTCAGGTGTAACCCGTAATTTAGCTTTTGGAAAGGAAAAAAGAAAAAAACCACCAAACACCAAACACCCACCATTGTGGAAAGGGGAAAATCATCTTGAGTGAGAAATAACTAAAAAAATGTGCAAACCGGAATGGAAATGACACTCCAGCTTTAACATCACATCATTAGCGAGATATTTTATCATGCAATTCATCTGCCTACCTACCTGCTTCCCAAACCACGCTGTTCCCCTCAGAGTTCTGTTCCTCTTTTGCAATGAACCATAAATTACATGCTGACAGCTTTAATTTGTGCAAAGTATGCCTGGTTGCTTCTGGCACAAGCAGCCGGCTGCTATAATAAGGTCAATATATATTCATTGTCGCATTGCTTGATGTGCCAGATAACACAAAAATGCAGAAATGTGGTAGTTTCTTTGGGGCTACAAAGTGGGAATGATAGAAGGCGAGGAACGGCGCATCTCATCAGGGCACGGCGAGCAGTTGGCTCATCACTTATGCATGGCATGAGCAATGTTGTGATTTAACTAATCATCATCAGTTATTCAGCCCATTGCTGTCAGGGGACCAAGCAACACTTTCATTTCTTGCCAGTTCTGGATAATTTATGTTCCCCTATCGTTCGAGGCTTGGTTGGTTTGTTTGTTTGCTTCCTTTTTTTTAATTTTTTTTTTTTTTTTTTTTTCCTTGTGGTTGACCATTAGCGGGTAAACTCCGACATTTCCTCCAGAGCTGTGAAGCCTCTGGAAGGCTGCCCATGGAGGAGGAAGAGGAGGAGGAGAAGATCAGCCTTCTCCAGCTGAACCCAAACCCCCCCACGGCTTGGGGAGAAGCTGCAGACCCCCAGGCGAGGGCAGCCCTTTGCAGGGTGCCGGTGGGTCTCCTGGGGGCTTTGGGGAGCAACACCAACGGGGCTGATGCGGTTTGGACACTGAGCATCCTCCTGGATCACCAGAGAGGATGATGATGGTGACACTGCTTTTGCAGCATCGGTCCCACTGTCCCCCCTCTGCATCCTGTGCAGCCACGATGCTCAGGGAGCAACGTGCATCCCCCCAAAACCCCGAGCAGGAGGCACCTTGGGTGTTGTGTGGGTCCGAGGGACCCCTGCAGCCCACCCACACTGGGTGTTGCTTTTTCCAGTTCCACTCCAAGCTAATTAGCCGAAAGGCAGGAGCTGAGGCATGTGGTGGCCGGAGTCACAGAGCCGGCGGCGGGTCTGGACCAGCCAGGATGGCTGCGGGCTGCAGCACTGGGGCCGAGGGACGGTGCAGGTGGCCGTGCGAGTCAACCCGCTGCTGAACACGGGATTTTTCCGATGCATCACCATACAGCAGCGCCGAACAGCTTTGCAACGAACATCGCCAGAGCTCAGCACCCCCCGACACCCGCGAGGCTGCAAGGAAAGGGGCTGGAACTCTGCTGCAGAAGAGGAAAAGGTTTGGTTGCAGGGATCCCAGGAGGGGACAGCAGCCCCGGAGCCCCAGGGATGGGTTTGTCACCGGCCACCTCCGCAGCAGCCTGACGGCGTTTGCTGGGTGTGTGGGTGCACGGATAAACACGCGGAGCCTTTACACTCACGGGTGTTTTTGCAGGATTGGTGTTAAAGGGAGTAGATTAGACAGCTTTTCCCCCAGATCATAAGTATTTAAAAAGCAATAAGGCGTAATGCCTGGTTCTCTTCCTCGGTAAGGTGGTTGGGGATGATAAATGATGGGCGATTTCATGGCTGGAATTTCAATTTCCCGAAATATCAGTGCTCTTCTCCACGTCCAAGAGCTCCCTGTTGGCAGTTTCCTGCATCGCCTCCTTATTTCTGTTTCCAAATTAATTTTTGGGTCAGACATCCATTTCTCGGGGCTGGCAAAGGTCTCGGGAAGCCCGTCAGCAATGCTCAGCCTCATCCATATCCTGTTGGAAGAGAGATTGGAAAGGTGAAAATTTTTATTTCCACATTTTTTAAATAGAACGACTCCTCTCTTGTTTTGAAATATGTTTAGACGCAGCCAATGTAATTTAAAAAGAAATAAAAAAGCCCCAACAAAGCGAAATGTTCCTATTTCAGAGAGATGAAATGTGCCCGTTTCAGCGAAGAAAAAGAAATTTCACTCGAGGCTCGTTTTTGATGGCTTTTTTTGTCGAAATGAAGATGAAAAGAAAACCAGACACGTTCTCAAGCTGCTGCAAATGACTTCTTGACCCCAAAGCAAGAAAAACTCAACCAACAAAAAGCCCCTGAACCAACGGTCCCATTGACCAGCATTTCTGTGAAACCCCAGCATGCCTAAGCCGAAATTTCCAGAGTTTCTTATTATTTTTGCTCCTTGCTTTTCTCCTTCCCCCCAGAGAGACACCAAAGGGCTGCAGGATGCCCCAGCCCCAGAGATGCCAAATTTGGTGATTTTTACCAGCCGTGCAGCTGGTCTCTCTTCCCATGCCGAGAGGATTCTCCCATCAGAGCCGATGGGAACGGCCCCAGGAGCCGGGATTCAGGAGGGGACGGAGGGATGATGCCTCGACAGGGGGTCAGGGCACGGCCAGGGGGGTGTGAGCAGCCTGTGCGGGATGCGGGATGCAGGGATCTGTGCTCTCCAGCTCCCACCCTGTAACTGGGGCTGCCCGGAGGGGCCGTCCTAACGAGACCCCCAGGAATATCCCCGGGTGCTGAGTGGGGAGACCTGGCAGAGAGTTTTTGCCTTGGCTCAAGGAATCCTCTACAAACCTCCTCTGGGGGAAAAATAAATAATATCAAAGCCCTTCCCTATGGCAGTGGGGCTTGGCTTTGGGCACGGCTGCAGCCCAGGAGCACCTGCCCCCATAGCGGGGCCGGGGGAGTGGGTTTAATGGGGGAGGAGTGGTTTGGGGCTGGGGAGCTGCAAGGGCAGGTGGGGATGGGAGGCGTTTGCTGGGGAGGAGAGGAGACCGATAAGAGCCAGGAGACAGCCTGGGGTCATCCCAGCTGGCTCTGCCCTGCTCCACAAACCCTCTGCGGAGATAAAAGTGCTCAGAAGAGATGGAAACTCTGGCTGTGGGGGGAGCGGGGGAGGCTGGAGCCCAAGGCTGAGCTGACAGGGGTATCGCCAGCAGAAGAGAAAAAGCTGTTTCCTTCCCACGGCCCCTCCTTTAACCCCTGGGCTGCTGTGTTGGAGTTTTCATGTGAAGGTTCTCCCTTGCTCTAGGTCATCAGCCCTTCCTTTGTGCCCCAGGAATGGCAGCGATGTCTTTGCCCCTCTGCACACCCAGCTACCACTCCCCGTGCCCACCTTTCCAGTCCGACCAGCCCCCCATGTCCATTCTGAGGCGTACAGCATGCTCGGGGGTGGTCTGACCCCATAGAGAAAGCTCTGGTCCTCTCCTGCCCCCCCATCAGCATCAGCTGCCCATCAGTGCTCGCTGCAGATGATGGGCTCACCCGAGAGGAGTCCAGACCCCCCATCCCCAGAGGATCAGATAAGAAAACATCATTAAAAGAGCAAAAGCAGAGTTTGTCCCTCCTCAAGGAGGTGATGCCGGGCACCAGGGACCGCAGGGTGATGCTGGGCAGCAGGGACCAGCCCGTGGACCATCCTGGGAGAAGGGCTGCGGGTGCAGAGCTGCCCCGGGGATGGTCCAGCACGGCAAGGACCTGCCCAGTTTGGAGAAAGCACTGGTGGAAGTGAGCTGTGAACCAGGAGGCTGCTCCAGGGGGCCCTGGGGAGGTGCTGAGATGGAAAAAAGCTTCTGCTCTCCCTAAAACTGAGCAGGGTCATGGAGCTGCAGCAGGAAAAGGAGGAGGCGGCTTTTCCTTTGCAACCAAATGACCAAGTCCCCTCTGCTTCCAGGCAGGAGGGACCGAGACCGGAGCTGGGATGGAGTCCCAGGGCCCCGGCCGTCCCATCAGCACCCAGCAGCAGCAGCGGGTGCTGCGAGGCCGGGGAGGAGGAAACCACCCACGGCGCCGGTGCGAACGAGGAGCTTTTCCAATCCGTCCCAACCCGCTATTAAAGGCAGCCCGCAGGAATGCTGGCCGCCTGCCACCCCGCTTCGCACCTTTCGTAAACCCAACCAGCCGCCGAGCCGCTGGCACCGGCCGGGGGATGCTGGGGAGCCCGCGCCCGCACTGGGAGCTGCATCGACCTGCAGGAGCCTCCGGCTTGTCCGGGGTCCCTGCTCCCATTCCTGGGGAGAAACCTTTACCTTTTGTCTTCCAGCAGCCTGAGACAGCCTCTGCCTCTCCGGTGCCCTTCCTCAAGAGCAGCAGGTCCTTGGTGCCCGGAGCAACCGGCATTTCGGAGCGTGGCTCTGGGTTGCTGGCACAGCTGGGAGAGCAAACAGAAAAAAAAATGAGATAAGATGCACAGGTTTTAACCTGTCCATTGCAGCGAGAGACCAGATAATGCGATAAGCTGGAGTTGCTCAAGAGTAAGTTTAAAGCTGGTTGATTAATGAAAAGAAAAAAATATTCATTAGCAATGTGTCACCTGCAGAACATCCCTGCAGCTGCCGAACGGAGTGAGCTGGCGCGGTGCCTGGCCCCGGTGGCCTTCCTCAGCATCCTCAGAGGGATCCTTGGCTCCAGCCCCTCTGGAGGGACCCCCAACGATGCCCACGCCGGGTCCCTGTTGGGGAAAGCCGGCAGGATCCGACCTGTGCTGTCACCTCGAGGGCTCCCCGTCCAAGTCCCCCGCCTCCAGAGGAGCCGTCCAAGGGCTGGGAGCTGCCCAAACCCCTTGGCTTCAAACGCCTGCACAACATGCCGTGCTGCTCCAAGAGCTAATTACTTCTAATCACAAACGAATGCATTTGCAGAAGGACACCGCATGGCGAAACGCTGCTCCAACCCCGGTGCTGTGGGTGCTGCAGGCACAGACAGACAGGTTTGTTCTCCCAGCTGCCCAGGGGACAGACAGACATGTGCCCCCTCACCCTGCCTGGTGTCACTCCAGACGTGGGGGGGTCCATCCTGGGAAGAGGGGGAGCCCCAGCCCCTCACTGCCAGCAGGGATGCTCAGAGGGATGCTCGGGAGCAATCCCAGCCCCTCGCTGCCAGCAGGGATGCTTGGAGGGATGCTCGGGAGCAATCCCAGCCCCTCACTGCTGGTGAGGATGCTCGGGATCAACCCCAGCACCTCACTGCTGGTGAGGATGCTCAGAGGGATGCTCGGGAGCAATCCCAGCCCCTTGCTGCTGGAGGGATGCTCAGAGGGATGCTTGGGAGCACAGCCCCAGCATCCCCGCGATGCCCAACCATCCAGCCAGGCACCGGCATGGCAGTGCCAGAGCCGAGCCCCCTCCCTGACGGTGTGCCCCCTCCCCAGTCCCCTTCAGGCTGGGCTGGCTTGGTTTAGGAAAATGCTGATTTTGGAATCGGCTCTTTCTGGTGCAGCTGGGCTGAGGGGGGTCTGACACAGCCGAGCATCGCTGCCTCCCCGCCGCAGCCCCTGCGCTGTTTATTTGAGTGTGTCTTTGGGAAAAGGGCCATCGGTGGCAGGCAGAGATGGTTAATCAGGTCCGTGTTTACTTTCGGAGCCACTGTACAAACACCACACTGTGGGTAAATTAAACAAACACCGGTTATAAAGTCTACATAATCAGCTTAAACTCCAAGGATAATTACAAGAGTCGAAATCTACAGTATCGTAAAGATAGGTAGTCAAGGACTGGCTCCAGCACATGACAGAAATATAACTGAGCTTTGAAAGATAACCTTGCGAGCTACAATTAACTCGCAGGCTTTGACAGTTACCGAAACCTGAAATGAAAATAGCCCGAGGAAAACAAATACAAGGTTTGGCACTCCTGGAGAAATTTAAACCTAAACATACAAATTAAAAGCACCTCGAGAGGCAGGGTGGGATTTAATAACATAATGTCTCCCATTCACTTGAAAGTAATTGATGCACAATAAAAAACCCTTTCTGTCAGCACAGGCAGTGGGAAAACCCGCCGAGCGGCTGCGGAAATCGAACCCTTTTCATCTACAGGTTGGTTGGCTTTTTTTTTTTTTTTTTCTTTTTTTAAAGCAATGACCTGACAGCAAAAAGCCTGCAGGGAAATGCCTGATTTCACAAGATTCTTACCAAAAAAGTGCCCAAGCCAGCCTGGCCCCCGCGCAGCGCCCACTGCAGCCAGCAGCAAGTGCAGCTTCCTCACTCCCACCACCACCAATAATTACCTTAATGAGCCTGGAAAAAATACCACGGTGCTGGCAGCCCCAAGGAAAACTGGGGTATTTCAAGCAGGAGGGTTACTGAGGAGGGGAGCAGGTCCCCCCCTGAGCCTCTCGCCCAGGGACTGGCCATGGGAGGGGGGTCTCGGGGGTCTCCCAGGGCAGTGGGGACCCCATGGGAGGAGAGGGAAGGAGGGGGATGCCCACAGGGATGGGGCACACGTGGGACAGCCCTACAATCCTGCAGCAGCGGGGTGTTTAATTATTAAATTAAATTACTGCGAGCTATCAGATAGCTTCAGAATTCATGGGACAAAGGTGAAAAGGTTTTGGCAGCGCTTTCACCGGTCCTCCTCCCCATTTCCTGGGTGGTTGAGGCTGAAAATAGAAATACATCCATGGAATGGGGGAAAACTTCCCAACTCTGGCTCTCCTTGCACCCTGCGGATGCCAGTCCAGGGGTGTGACCATCTGATGTCCCTTTGGTGGCCGAGGTGGAAGGAACCTGCTCCTTCCCCACCCAACTCCCAGCAAACGCCCCTCTCCCCAGTAACCATCACAGCTGGGGCTAATTGGGATGCTGGCTGGCAGGCTTGAGAGAAGAAAAAAAAAAAG
>VZTO01003756.1:0-15187 GCA_013400615.1 Syrrhaptes paradoxus
CAAGTCTTTCCAAGACGAAGAATGAACAGAGGATGTACCATGGTGGACTCCAAGAAAAGTAAATGGAGTGCAAGGAAGGAACCAATTACACAGACTGTTGCTGTAAGATGGACAGTACCTGTCCTAGGTTTGCAGCTTCTCATCTCTCTCGTGAAAAATGCAGCTGCTGTAAGAGCTTGCCCCAGAAGGTTCATGTAGGTGTACGCATCCCGTAGGTGCCTAATGGAACAATGGCATAGTGTAGCTCAAGGCAATGCTGAACCAAAGCTTTTAATGGTGGGAAGGATTAATCCTTGAAAAATATGTCCATGGAACAAGAGGGCACTGCCATAATTTCAAAACTTTAAACATTATGGACTTGGTACTATTGTTTCTCCAGCTGGTGACATTTCCCCAAGTGTATGCCTGGAAAAGGTCTCTCTCCTCTTTTCAGTCCTCAAGTGGGTCCAGAAGGCCCTTGAAGAAAAGATTTTAAGGACGGAGAAGACTTTGCAGCTGAAGAATCAGACACATTCCAGCAGAGAGGAGGAACATGGCGGGTTTCTTTCTGCAGGAGGAGTGTCACGGTGGGGCTGTCCTTCATTGAAGGTCAGATGTCTGGGTTACAATATCTCAATAACTGTTTAAAAGAACAGCACAGAAAATGTTGGAGTGTAGGGAACGGCATCTCTTGATATCTGTATTTTGCATGCCACTTTCTGAAAAGAAGAAAATATGCATTCCTCTCCCACCAAATACAGGCAGCCCTGCAGATTGATTTTGGTCCATGCCATGAGGTTAATGCTCAGCTTGATCTGCACTGACATGAAAATACCATCTGTGTAACCCTGTCTTGCCTGGCTGGGAAAAGAGAAGATACAGGACTCAGCAGCTGGTCTCTGCTACTGTGGGAAAAGTGTTCGTCTCCAGACCAAGTTTGGATCCAGCCATATCTGGCAAAAACATCATAAGTATATCACATGCATACTGAAGAGAAATCTTAGGAAGCTTAATGGAAGTTCAGTTCATATGTTGAGGCTGTTACATGAAAAGCATCAGGAAAAGCATAAACTGTTTCTATTTCAAAATTATGAAAGGAAATAAGTATATGGTATAATAACTTCACAGGACTGACATGAGTTGCTCAAATACTCCTAAATTAACATAAATAATTCAAATGAAGAACTTTACTTTCTCTTTGGTTAATATCTCAGTAATAGTTTTCACCTCTAAGATGTGTTACAGAAAGCTGACTTTCTTTTTGGTAAGCAGAACATAATGCTGATTCTTGCCATAGCATGCAAACACAATAATCTGTTTTGTGCACTACACAAGGGAAGGACTAGACTGAATCTCCCTAACTTTTTGACAGCAAGAAAGTAAGTTTGAAGCAATGCTTGTCCCAACAGAAACAAACTTCCTCTATCAGGTCCTCTCCTGATATGCCAAAGAAATTTTTTTTTTTTGCTTAAAAATTAGCATATAATCTGTTTATTTAAAAATAAATTGAATTCAGTAAATTGATGCACTCTTTTATGACACAGAAGATTTTAAAAAATATCAAATTTATGATCAGTTCTGTGGATTGCTCCACCAGGACACTGGAGGGGAATAAAGGTAATTATAAAGCCACAGGGCCACATTCACCCTAGCTAAAATAAACATGTGACTGCTCTTCTGTGCTCAAGCGAGACCCACGCTCCCTAAATTGCATAGCAACTCTCTTGATGTTTCAGCGCAGGAGCGGAACAATTAGAAAGCACTTGCACAAAAACATCCCTTCAGCTTATCGAGGTGCCCGCTCCACATTGCGCAGCCCGCACCAGCTCCGCGGCCGCGTGCCAAGGGGCTCTGGCCGGCGGGGGCTGGCTCTGCCTCCCTCTGCCTGCGCACACGCGGCTGCTGGGAGATTGCGAGGTGACATGGCCAGCCTGATGAAGTATACAAAAGCTTTTGGCACTGCATATCTGCAATATCGTGGACAGTCAAGGAGGCGCCTGTTATAAAAATACACAGTGAAGCACAACTGGAGGGCTGCTCTTTCTCAAAGGCTAACGTAATGCATTCCTTCTGTTTAGGCTCATTTTCCAGCCTTTCACATTCTTTGTGAACAAGAGTTATAAAACAAGCCTGATGCAGGCCAATTATTTTTACTTTGAAGGCCATTAATCAAGATTGACTAAGAAAATGAAGACAGCTAAGCAAAATTTCATATGTGACTAGAGTGAGATTAAAATAAAACCAGATGGGGATGGACAGAGACGTTAAGCTGCTTTCTCTCCCCCTTCCCTCCCCTTTTTTTCTTTTTTTGACTCATGTAATAAATGTCTTTTACAAATTACAGCACTCTTATTTTCTTACAGTAAATCAAATTGGGTCATAATGTACAAGTGGTCTCATTGCTGAAATGTCAAAAATAGAACCCGCCTTGTTCTTCCAAAGTAATTCCTCAAATCTAAACCAGCAGTGTGGCCTGACAGTCTATAAACCATCTACCTGGATGCAGGTCTCTTTTAAGGTGACTGTCTGATGCTCACAGATGTATTTCACAAGCATCCAACACGAGCCATACGCCGAGGTCTATAGCCTGCAGTCGTTTGCAGGCATCTAAATTTGCAGGTCTTACATACACTGCATTTCTACAAATTTCAGGGAATTTATAGAACCAGGACTTTGTCTAAAGATCTAACAACTTTGAGTCAACACCAACCAGGAGACCTACAAAAATTCTGAAAAAGCTAGCATGATTTTCATAAAACCCCAATTTCATTGGTTAGATGAAAATCACCACACACACTGTGGAGCTTATTTACAGCTTCCAGGACTCACTAAGGAAATCAAGAACCAGAAGCACAGGTGAAGCAGAAGTGACTACTACAAATTATCTTAGTTAAGAAGATGAAACAGTTGTGTATATACTATTGCGCTTTTACAAAGTAAACTGTCGGATAAAATGAAGGGAAAAGTATTCCAAATATGTTTAGACTAATAATTTAAAACAAGCCCTGATTTAGAATCAAAGGTTGAAGCAATATATACTGGTAAGTAACCTCGCTAATATCAGTCCTGACATTTCCAGAATCATATTTGATTAAACACAACTATCTCACTGCCAAGTAAATTAAAAAAAAAGAATAATTAAACAGTATCCCATTTGGAGACCCAAGACCTCCTTTGCAGAGAAGTTAGCTGGGGGCTAACACAGGGGCTACATCCTCAAATTCTACTGTTCTTCAAATGTTAATGGGGTCCGAGATCCATCCCTATGGCCATGGGAAAGTTTAATTTTAAGGAAGGGAAGGCCATGCACATGTAGATTGAAGTTTTGTAACCTCTGTGGATGAGTATTTCAGTTCCCAGATCCTTTTCTGCGTCACATGCACTAATTCATTTAAACTCGTAGCTTTCTTCTACCCATTGATTATAATGTTGTAGAAATAAGCCTGGAAGGCATCTCAAGGGATCATTTAGGCCATGCCCTCCACCAAGGCGGGATCAGATGTTCCTAAATTATTCTTGACAGATGTTTGTCCAACCTGTTTATTAACCTTCATACAGTGGAGTTTGTATGGGCTTCCTGACCAATCAGTTCTGTCACTATCACAGAAAACATTTCCTAGCGCCTAACCTTAATCTCTTCCTGAAAGCTAAGCCCAGTACTTCATTTGGACATTCACAACAGTTTATTGCTTTCCTCTTTGCAGCTACCTTTTAAACATTTGAAGACTTATCATCCATGCCTTAGGTTTGCCTCTCTCTAGACTAAACAACCTCACTGCCTTCAGTCCTTGTGCACGGGTCATGTTTTCCAGACCCTCGATCACTCTTGCTCCTCTCCTTGGACTCTTTCCAGCTGATTCGCATCTTTATTGAAATGCAGTGCCACAAACCAGACGAGGTGCTCCAGCTGTGGTGAGAAAGCAGAAGCAGAAGGACTATTTAATGTTTCTTTCATATGCCAACATTGTTTATACAACCCAGTATGATGTTTGGGTTTTCGGCAACAGCCAACCTTCCTGAATCACATTCATTTTGTGTTCACTCTGGCCCCCAGCTCCCTCACTGAAGAATGACTGCTTTGCCATCCACCCCACTGTCTTGCAGCCCACATTTCAGCTCCCAATATACCACCTTGAGCTCCACACTGAGTTGCACCCTCTTCACTTTAGACCATTTCCTCACTGTGTCAAGATCATTCTGAATTCTTGTCCTCCAAAATCTTTGCAGTCCCTCCTGGCTTGGTATCATCTGCAAGTTTAATATTCTATCATCTAGGATTTTAAATATACTAATTAACAGCACCTGTCCCAAGAAAGAGATTGAAGAATCCACCCTTCTGGTCAGACAGTGAATGGGTGATAACTATCTTTTCATTACAGTTTTCCAAGCAGTTGCATTCTGGCAATGTATTCTTCATTTATTTTTGTTGAATATCATGTCAGACAGTGTCAAAAACCTTACTAAACTCAAGATGTATGACACCTACTTCTCTGCTTTATCCAGAAGGCCTATTAGCCTTAATTTACTTCTGTAGTGTGTTATCTGGCATGTTTTGTTAGCTTCCACTCAGTTATTTATTGCTCTGCTATCTTGTAGATGCCCACAGGAGACTCTCAGATGTTTTCTTCTGCAGAGGAAGTGAATCTCACCGATTTTTAATTCCATGTGTCCACCTTTCTTTCTTTATTTTTAAAAGGGACAATGATTTATCGTACAATGTTTTTCTTTTCTTTCCCCCCCCTTTTTTTTTTTAAGTTTAAGCTGAAGTTTATGCTTTCAGGAGTAGCAGAATATTTTGAAATAACAGCTAGCCTGCTCCATATAGTCTTGAAGACCATATTCCCCTTGTGCTTTTTCTTTCTATATTAGGATCCACTTTTTTTGTCCTCAGGTCTCTTGTCCTCAAGGTACTTGTTCTATCCCAACCTATTTTCTCCTTGAGTTCTCTCTTGCTCTTCCTTTTCTGACTCCTCTAAGTGGAACAGTAGTTCAGCACCATTCAAGTGCAATTTAAGCCTTTGAACCCAAGGTATGTGAGGTGTTTTCAAATAAATGTTAATTCACCCAACTCCTGCTATTCACATACAAATATCTTTATGAACAGTAGATCATACAATTATCTCTGAGGGGAAAACTGCTCTGGAGCACAAAAAAGCTGTGCACTCTGCCTTGTCTTTTCTCAGATCAAAGAGATTTGAGTGCTGCTGATAGTAGCTTTCAAGAGATGTTACTGGTGGGGAAATTCAGTAGTGGCTTCCCAGATGCTTGTTTATCTCACTCACATTCCCTTTCCTTAATTTAGCTAAACATATACCTAGGTCAGTCTTCCATTGTCTATTGCCCTTGGTAATGCCTTTACTCGCCTCATTTCCCATGCCTCACTTGGAGAGGAATAAAAATGCAGAGGTATTGTTATGACAGTGTACAGAGACAGATGAAACAAAAACCAAAGATCTGTCCTGACCTCCACAGAACCACAGTGTTTTGGAAGGGCAGTGATTTTGTGACATTGTATTTTAGATGGTCTCCTCTGTGAAAGATTCAAGCAAGCAAAATAAAATTTTAGAAGGAGGTAAACTGCTGCTTAAACGTTCCCATTTGCTTGAAGGTGCTTTGAACTAATACTATACCTCCGATCCTCTGACTCAGAATCTCGTTATATCCATTTTATACAGGGCTTTCTGAGAAGCCGTTTCCTGAAACAATAATCATGTAAGATATCTGAACCCAGGTGCAAAAGACATGTGCAGCCTGCCAAGGCACTGCTGGGCTCACCCCTCAGCATAACCAGAAGACGCAAGCTGGTTCTGCAGCTGTACCAGTTGACCACCATCTTCCAAATCTCTGCTCTTCTGCCTATTCTTTCAGCTTCCTCTGATGCTGTCAGCTACAAACCACCTTTTCTTGCAAGTGCTTTGATAAATAAAGCTGCAAATGCAACTTCCCAATGAAGGAAGGTGTTGATCTATTTTTGTAAATAACAGCTGCGTGGAGTTAGTGAATGTTCATTTCCCAGCATTTCAACATATTACTATGGAAAGCTGCAAGTATTCTTTTAAAAACCTTTTTTATTCTGGTCTGCTACTGATTCTGTTTGAAGCCAATGGAAATCCAGTAGGTCATTTCTGTCCCCAGCTCTGTGCAACTGACCCACCAACAGAAAACAGCAATAATCACTTGAACACTGTTGTAGTGCCTTACTGATTTTATGATATCAAAGCAGGACAAACTTCATTCTCCAGATGGGTATCTTCAGATCCAGCCTAGATACTTCAGGATCTAACTATCAGATATCCTTGCAAAGCAGGAGGAGGATTAATACATTTTCCTGCATTCTTCATGAAAGTTCAGCATCTCTCCCCCGTTGCTGCACCTGACCCCTAGGTTATCAGAGCAGTGCACAGAAGGTGTATAGCCAAGCCTTGCTAAAATCGTTGGTGGTCTGAGGCTTTCCAGGTGCCCTCCAGAACTCAACCTGTTCCCTAGACAACAACACCTGTCTGTGAACTCTGCACACTTCTCTGCTTCCCTGCTCAGGTGTTTCCTTTGTCACACATACCAGTAATGATCTGCAGATGGGCTGAGCTGCTGGCTAGTTCATCATTCCAAGGCATGCCTCAGAGAGGAAAGACTTAATCCAGATGGGATTAACCTGCAGCATTGAACAGGCTGTCCATTTGAAATCATCATCCACTAGCAGAGAGTGAAAAACCCTTTTCCACAGTGTGTGGTGAGAGACATTGCCACTTCAACACAGTAGTAAGCAGCTAAAAAAAAATAAATTAAATTTGTGTTCAGTAGTATCCACTGACGACTCATGCCAGAGCAGCCAGAGCCTCCTGATCCTGCTCTTTGTCATGGTTGTGGCTAAAGAGGTTCTCCTGCCTACTCACCAGACACATTTTATAGCTCAAGCAGTGCAGCTCACTGAGGTGTTTCAGCCAATGTTAATGAAGTGGAATTTATGGCACAGGTTGGAAGACAGAATAACAAAGCAGGTAATTGGGTCTAAGAAGTATGGAGTTTGTGGTCTGTTTCTGTTCCCAGAGGTAAGGGAAGGGAGGAAAGACTAATGAGTAATGCGTAAGAGTCCCAAGACTTTAGCTTGGTTCAAAGTGCTGCTTTGAACCTCTTGTGCAACCTTGAGCAAGCCACTCACCTATGCCTACACTTCTCAGTGAGCAGCTGTAGATTAAGATCAGGCATGGTGGCAATGAGCAGTGTAGAAAATCCTGACATGGAAAAACACCTCTAGAGGAAGCTGTGAATTTATTTCCTAGTAGTTTGGGAGTGGACAGAACACAAGTCTGGATTTCATTTGAAGTGCTTGCATCACATTGCTGTGGGCGCTTTCCAAAGGCCTTCTGTTGAGTCTAGGATACAGCTTGTTTAGGACACTCAGGAAGCCAGCTAAACCTTCAAACCACAATATGGGTTGATACTGGCTCCTACATAGAGGCTAAAATGTTAAAACAGATTTTCAACAGCATCGAGGTAGGTCTACTTGATAGAACTCTGGCCTTCCAGCAGATCACCCTTCACCCTCTCTGGGAAAGTCCTGGTCTTCATCATGAAATGGGCTCTGCTACCTGTGGTCTCACCTGCCCCAAAGGCCACATCACAGCTATGCCTTAACCCATGCTTCCAGGGTTTCTTGCCAGCAGAGAAGGTAAGCTGAGCTCTTCTGGTTTCCTAGGGGGACACACCCACTAGCCAGCAGTCCTAACATCAGCTTCCAGACAGGGATCCGGTCAGCGGTAATTTCAGCACGGGTAATATGATTACACCAGTGTTCTTATATAATCACATCATACATTTTTCTTTTTTAAAAAGTATATTTAAATTATATTTTATCTGCTACTGTTTAAGACTAACTCAAATCTTCCTCCACCCCGTCAGGCATCAGTTGTGTTCCTGAGGCACATTTTGGTGGCTACCCATACAGAACAAACATGTCTATTCACTCCAGAATAGTACCACTAACTGAGGAATTGTTTCTGGAGCCCTTCTAGTCCATAAGTCTAACCATGACTCCTTGTTTTGTGTCAAATGTATTTGCTGAACTTAGCTCCTTATTTCTTCATTAAGATATTTCACCAGTAGTTACTGGCACCCTTCTTTATGATTAAGGCTATTAAATTAACTACAGTCAATGAAGAGATGCTTTTGTCTTCTCCGTGTATAGATTTGTAGTGAAGAGCTATTGCAAAGAAAAATGAAGGTTTTTTCCTCCCCTCACTACCTATTTGGAATAAACTCTGAGGGAATTAATTCTGTTCTTTCCTGGATGGATGAATTCACATAAAGAAAGAGAAAAAAGGAGTTTTATCTGTTGTTGTGAGGTAATAGTTCACTTTAGGATAGGAAATAAAAAGGATTATGGAATTTTAGAAATAATTTATTTCTTCTCCCTGGGCTGCCTTTGTTTTACCTATGACATCCTTCCTAGAATATCTAACCTGTATGTAGAGCTAATGTGTAATTTTCTGTCATCACAGTCACACAAAGTAATATATGCATGTGCAGTCATAGGTATGAAGGGTATGGTTAGATCCTTACCTGGCTACTTTAAATGCCTTTGCCATACGACCTCTCACACCAAGGAAAATTAATTAGGAATCTCTTTCATGCTGTACAAGACAATGACCCATCCCACGCTAAATGCAGTATTTCCACTAATTAGGCATAACATTGAATACTCCAGAGCACACAGCTCCCTTTCAGACTCTTTGTGCACACACAGTTCAGTTAGTGTTCAAGTGTCTCTGACTTCTAGCACAAACACACACCACAGAAAGCACTCCAAAGACTTACCTGTCTGCCCTTTCTTCCACACATCTTACTGTTGTACTGAATGCTCTCCCTCTGCTGTGTCCAAGCCCTCCTTTCACATATTTTGGGTGTTTCTTTCCACACATAACTAGACTACAAAAAATATTTATTTGAAAGCCAAATACCTGCAGAAGTGACAGTTTTCCAAGGCTGATGGCTGGTATGAGTGCAGTTTGCCCACCAGGGCAGTTGAGGCATGCTAACTTCTCTAAGAGCATAGAAGAGAATGACGTGTGGGTGTTAACATCTGATGGCCTGTGGTTCCTCAGCCTGAATGATGCTGTCAAATATTGCTTAAAGCTCCATTGACTAGCAGCAACCCTCAGCACAGATCTGGAGTAAGGTGTGAACTCATGCTTCTCGTCTAGAGTAGAGTATTTAAGGCATTTCGCTAACAACACATCCACACCATAAGAATATAAATTAATTGTATCAGTCTGAAGAAAAAACACACTTAAGTCCACTTCATGATCATCACCACACTAAGAGAACTTTTGCTTTCCTGGACTGTTTCTGAGTAAGAAATTAACCTCTGAGATTAAAGTGAGAAAGTGAGCTGCATATGGATATATCAAAAGAACAGGGAAAAGAGCTGAACAAGCATCTGGAAAAAATCAAGTTCACCCCTGCTTAGATTCTTCCAAAACAAGGTTCTTAAAGGTTTTATTGGGCACCTGAGAAATGTCTCACAGTCAGGTTTTTGACCTGGTGGAAAATGTTGGAGGTGCCAGTTGCAGAACAGCCATCATATCTATCACACTTACTTATTTTCTTGTTCTGTAGGCAAGTGGTGGGCTGATATTTCTAGAGGCCTCTCCTATTTGCTAAGTTGAATCCTGTTCTCTGCTTTTCAGCCCCAAATTTTCATAGGACTTATTTCGTCTGTGCAGCACTGACTAAGTCCTCCATGTGAGGCCAGTTATGGACCATCCAGATACCTGAGCAGATCAGTCATCTGTATTTTAACCCACCACTCTGCGCTTCAGCAGGACTTCAGACACCCAGGAGCTCAGTAACACAGACTGACTGGGTATGAATTTCTGGGCAGACATGCAGCTGCCAGAATTCTAAAATGCTGTGCCTGAGAAATTGCTGCGACACTAATTGCTAGTGAACCCAGTCCTTTATTTCTGTCAGATATGCAGAGCTTGAGTGTGCTGGCCTTAGGTTGGAAAGTTGGCCTCCCTCCGACCCCAGGAATTTCCACCTTAGCTGGAAAAATCAGTGCAAAAGTGCTCATCAGCCTTATGAATTCACCTAACGGCCTCAGGCCACTTCTCTTTAGTGCACACTGACCTGTTCAAAGACACCTTCACATGTACCAGTTCTTGGCTCACAGAGTTCCTCTGTTCATTTTATGCTAGTTTCTGTTGGGCATCGAGGTGTTTTTGTTTTATAATTCAGCTGAGACACTTGAAGGCGGACATAAAGAACAGTTTTCAGACAAGCATTCTGGCTTGGCAGCCTCTATTCCCACTGAACCAAAAGTGAGTTTTACAGATTTCAGTGAAGACACAGATACACTGAGAACAAAGACGTCCAAGCGTTTCACTCTGGCTGTCTTGTCTTGTGGGTGAATGTTCTTCCTTTAAAGAATATGCTTAAGGGGACTAAACATATAGGTAGAGAGATTATCTCTTGTGACATCTGTGACATCTACGATGAATGAATACTGGGTACTTAAATTGAAATTCAAGAAAGCATTGAATGAGTCAGAGCAATTAATTCAAGGTCTGCTGGACCAGTTAGCCTATGACCCCTTAAACACTCAAAGAGAGGTAGACACAACATTTAAGTTAAATACTTATAATGGCAGTCAGTACTTCCATTGATTCTAGAGGGAACCAGGATCTGCTAGTCTAGGAAAGAAATCTAAATCAATCATTGTCCTCTAGAGCAGAGACACTTATGTATACAATCCCAAAAGATCCCTTCGTCAGTTTGAAATGTATGTGGATCAAGTTCTCACCTCCTTTACACCCTTGGCAGACACACTGGGTCCCATGGGATTTTACAGCTATAATAGAGAAGAATTTAAAACATTGAGTCATAAAGATCACATCTGCATCTCTTCCCCTCTGCCTTCTCCCTCTTCTACCTTATCCTTGTATTCTGCTTTGAGATGCTTTAAATACATACACATGAAAATTGCATGGGGATTGTTCTGTTAATCTAATTAATCTTAGCATTGCAAATTACAAAAATTAAAAATGTACAAATTTGTATTGCACCAGGAAATCACCTTTTTTCCCTATACATTTCCATTAAAGTTTTTTGTGTGTCTGTTCGTGTTTTGTAGCTTGGATTTTTTTTTTTTTCTCCAGGAGAGCATGTCCTAAATACAAATTGGTACAACAAACCCAAGCAGATCCACAGGCAATTATTTAAGGGAAAATGTTTGCCTTATACATATTCAATGACAAACCAAAGTGTTCCTGTATAACGGCTACATAATATATATTTCAATAAATTATTTAAGTGTGTATTTATGTAGAGGATCTGAATAGCACTAAGAGTACTTTTCTGATGCATGGATGGATGTCCTAGTCTGGAGAAGAGAGCAATGCTGGTTTTGCTAAGTAATATTCTAGCAGACTGGAGCTGCAAGCTTCATCACGCCACATCCTCTCCCAAGGACAGTTAGCTTCAAAATTACTGAAGGCTTGAGGATGCCCTGTGTGATGCCAGGACACTCCCTGCTAACCACAGTCTGTGTTCCCTCTTTTCCTCTTTGTGTCAGGGTGTCTGGCTGCATCTTTCTTGCCCAATTGCATGTGTTATTGTACCTTCTCATTGCGCTTGGTGGTACACAAGCATCCCCCTCCACTCGGGTACCCTCAGCTCTTCCCACTGTTGTTACTGATTGTTTTTCAGAGAATTAAGCCATTCTGGATGTCAACACATTCCATGGGAAGGATGGTACAGATACGATATAGATTACAGAAGAGCTATCTGAGCTGAGTGCAGGATGTTGCAGCTGACAACACTTAAAAAAACATTAATAAGCTGTGTCTCTTTCAACTACATCCCTTTCATGATCTGTTCCAGTCTTGTGTTCCTCTCATATCAGATGAACAAGACAGGTTTTATGATTTAACTCTGCTTTTTCAACTTTTTTTTTTTTTTAACATCCAAATCCATGACACAGATTTCGTTTCTTTCTGCCAGTCCCTTCTCCATTATTCAACATTAGCTAGAGAGATAAGACTTGTTAACTTAAATGCGTGCAGGGTAGAATATTTAGATTGATGTATAGAGATGTTGCTCATAAAAGCATGCACGAGGCCTTGACAAAATCATGCAACCTGTTTTCTCCAGGCAGTTTAAATATTTTCCAATTTAGCCAATGACTAGACTTATCCACTATTTTATTCATGAAAACAGTGTCAAAATGAGAAATAAGGGCATTCTGCTTCCTCCCCTAATTTGAAATATCATCTTGAATTGGAAATGAAACATTTTTTTAAAAAAAACCCCTTCCATGTCTCAAAAACATGCCTTTTTTTTTTATGCTGAGATGTTTAATTCTCTCCCCTCTTTCAAACCGTGATTTTTTAGACAAGTGAGGTTTTTTCCAAATGCCCTCAACTCCCATGAAATAGTTCCAAGGCATCCTCTCCAGTTATGTCAATCAGTTTCAGGCAGTCTGCAAAGAGACATGACATTTCATAACAATGACATACTAGCCTGGGAAATGATAGGTGGGAAATAAGCAGATTTCTCAAAATAATCTCATTCATCTACACAAATTTGTATTATATATAAATGTTACCTTCCTTCAACTTAACCTGGTTAAACACAAAAAATATTAAAAAGTGGATTAAAAATTGAAGGGCTTGCTACCTGGGAAAAGATTCAGGTTTCACAAGTAATGAGTGGGAAGAAAAAAAGTCTGATTTCTCTGCTGCTCATGGGTATTTTGATTGAATTTAACACATCTCAAGCTGCCAAAAGCCAATGCTACTCATATGAAGCAGCACTGCTTCTCCAATTAAAAAGTGGAAGCGCAGCTGCTTCCAGGCAAGTGGAAAGGAAAGTTGGCTTGAGTGGCAGCAAAAAGAAGAGGAAAAAAAAATAAATAGATGTGCTAATTTCTTTATATGAACTTTTTTATGTGCTTGATTTTTCAAGCAGTTGGCTTCTGTGGTCATGAGAGCCATCAGGACACAGGTGGAATCAGTGTTATCATGCGTTAGGAAAGGAAACATGGAAATGTGAACTCCTTCCGTGTCCCCCTCTTGTTTTCTTTTTAATATTTTTACCAGCTTGCAGGCTCACTCTTGTTCCCTCTCCCTTTTCCTTTCCTGCTGGGAAAAATTGTGTGTATTGGACCCTTGGAGTTCACTTCTTAAGAGTGAAAAGATTAACAGAAATTTCTTTTTGACAAACCTCATGAATAAGATGTGTATATACGACGTGCATTCTTCTGTGGTGTTTGATCAAATATGAATATTTTAAATGGGTGGAATCCAATCCAGCTGGAGTCCTGGAGTTTTTTCATCTTTTGTATTGAACTGATGCACTGTCTAGATCTACTCCTAGCTGATCTGTCATCTTGTGCTGCAATTTGTACACAAGAGTTGTGAAAAGCAATAAAAATGTCTTCAGTGCATGATAGTACACAAACATGTCTAACACCCAAAACCAACCACATGCAAATTTTATTGTTCTGACATCAATTATCATACCCCTAAAAGAATACAGAAAGTAACCAGATATCACAGCTCTGTTCCATTCTTCTTCAGACTGCTGGCTTTATGAGACATAAATTAATTAATTAATTAATAATGCAGCTTAAAAAGGAAACCTGAAAACAATTAAAGATAGATATAGCCACAAGATTCAAACACTCTCAGGTTCTAGGATATATTAGAAGCTAGAACTCATAAATTGCTCTGAACTTTCGCAAATAAATCATTATTGGGTCAAATTCTAGATCAAAGCACACCTTTTGAAAGTATTTGGGATCTAGATATAAGTTCATGCAGTTTAAGAGATGAGACATCCTCAGGTTACCGCCAGTCACCAAACCACTACATAGTAACTCAGCCAAGTTGTATGTCTGCCTTCATTCTTCACCAACTATGAGAGCGTTTGAAGAGGTTTAAAGGAATCCCTGTAACTTTGCACTCTCTGTGGCCTATGTACACGTACACAGGGAGTTTATCCGTCTCTGTTGACCTGTAGGCACTTTTGCTGTGATAACAACTCTGTTTTCCAAGCCTGACTTTTGAACTGTGTATATACAAGAAAACAGACTAATGAACAAGATCCAGACCAGATAATTTCTGGTGGTGGAAGATGGGCCAAGTATTGTCCTACCCTACATAGGTTCAAGGTCTAAGAAAGCAGACAATACATGTCCTTCTCCTAAATGAGCTGCCAGATGGACTGAACTTTCAAGACTGCGTGAATCACATAGAAACTTACACTGCATTTTAAAAATGTGGTATTACTGTCCAAAAGGCAGGATTTTCTAAGGCAATTTGGCATTTAACATAGTAGGTAAATGTCAAGTAGGATTTTCAGAAATGCCCAAATCCCACTGAAATCAATGGGACTGAAGTCAGTCGCACTGAAATCAATACCCAATCAATACCCAAATGTTGCTCTGCAGTGACAGGCAACCTTTCCAATGGCTAAATGCAATAGAGTTGAACCCTGTGCCAAGTCTCTTATGCCAATGACTGATAAATAAAATAATACAGACTATTTAAAAAAGGTCACTGCTATCTGCCTTTTAGATGTACTTGGAATATTCTGCTGTCGTGAACTGGGAAGAAGGAAAGTATCTGACAGCTTACTGCTAGGCACATGGCTAAAGTAAATCATGCTACTGCCATGTTAAATAGTGAAATTAATTGTTATTAAAGTTAATAACTTGACCAAATAACAACACAGCTTTCTTATCAGGAACAGTATAATGGTAGCTCAGGCTTTGTGTCTGCTTTTCTTTAAGAAAAATCAACAACGAAAGACTTTTGCATGAGGCTTTATAAGGTCAAAAGAATGGAAATGCAATTGCTTTTGTTCTTTTTTTTTTTTTTTGGTTAATTAGATACATATTACCATGAAAAATCTTCATTTAAAAAAAAAACCAAAACCACAGCCAAGAATCAACCAAAAAGCCACTAGCATTTTTTCTGGGTTTGTTACTTTAATTGTATTTCTGTCTTGAAAACCAGATGAAAAAGCAAGAACAGGCTAACTGTACTAAACAAAGTTGTTGGTAATTCACAATAAAAAGATACTGGAATTATTTGTGAATATAAATGTAATTCTGAAAAAGAATGTGAGAATGGCTTGAGAGCAGCCCTGAGGAGAAAGTCTTGGGGGCACCAGTAGATGAAAATCTGAACATGAGCAGGCAGAGTAC
>VZTO01003756.1:15281-74610 GCA_013400615.1 Syrrhaptes paradoxus
GATGGTGGTGAGGGACTGGAACAGGTTGCCCAAAGAAGCTGTGGATGCCCCATCACTGGAGAGGTTCAAGGCCAGGCTGGATGAGGCTTTGAGCAACCTGGGCTAGTGGGAGGTGTCCCTGCCCATTGGAGTTCTCTAAGGTCCCTTCCAACCCAAATCATTCTATGATTCTGTGAAAAAAATGAAATCAACTGAAACTTAAAAAAAACTAACAGCTTTGTGGGTTTGGTTAGTATTTTGAAATAACTAGTTTTTTCAGTTCATTTCCTCTGATATATGGCAATGTTATTCTTTTAGAAGTATGTTTTACTGACAAAATTACTTTTATTTGCTGAAATGACTAAGGCTTTAATTGGTTTGATCTGAACCAAAGTTCTGCCACTGCATTTTCAACTCTATTGTCAAATTAAAAATAAAAACATAAACCTTCCAAATATTATTTCTCATCCAGAGCTAGTAATTTATATAGATTGGACAGAGGCAATAATTTTCAAAAATCTTTGGCACAGTATGAAAATCATTGCTTACAAATATGAAGGCTTCTCTTTCAAGGCATCCTGTAGAAATCCTGCTTTGACAATATTTTGTCTGAAGCAAGCCCTTACAAGTAAATTTTTCAAAAGTACCTCGGTGGAGTGATGCCCAAACTTGTGAACAGCAGGTCCTCGATTCACTTTATGGACAGCCATTTTCAGTTAAAGGATTTTTACCAACTAGAAATCTCACTTTTCCAGATATATAATGTTTCTACTGGGCTGCCAACAGGGCTTGCTAGAATTGCTATCCTGACAGAGCCATCTGAATCTAAACCTGGCTTAAGACCCACTCTTAGGAAATAAAAAGATTTGCCGGTGAAGCTCCTTCCTTAGAGATCCTTCCGGTGCAGATGCGATGCTTATTGACAAGTATGCCTCACTCATCCCTTGGATAAAACAAACTATGCTGGCAGAAGGATTTGATGTTTCAACTAAGAATATGTTCAGGAAGCTGTCCATGTAAGTGTAATAAAAAATAAATTACACTACCAGCTCACACAACCGTATTAACAGAAGTTGTTAAGAGCAGATCTGGCCTATGCAGAGCAGAGGATCATCTGGGGAAGGGCAGAGGAAGCTATTTGAGATAACTTCAGGTGAAACAAAACAGACTTCAAGAGCTGTGAGCTGGTGCTAGGCAGAGCTGTGTGTTTTTTCTCTCTGAAGCAAGGAGGACTTAAGGCTTCATGCAGCTTCGTTAGTGCTGGGATTACGATCTGACCTTGCTCGCCAATCTGAAAGCAGGCTCAGACCCTCACTGTTCATCATTACAGGCAAGGTGTTACCAGATTTAAATAGGTACCCTCAAAGGAAAAGAAGATCAGTACATCAAAGCATTATCTCTAGTTTATTTAATGTGGAATGACCAAATAGCAGGCCTTTTTCATGTTTGAGGCTACAACTGTAAGCAATTATATCTGTACCACTGTAACGGATACAGTGAAGCCTGTATACTTACCAGGATGTCTTTCATCCTGTTTAGTTTATATAGCATTATCACCCCTAGGAGCTCACATTGCTTTCACAGTTTTCTAATGTTTTATAGACATATTTTGTCTCTAAGGATGAAATGAGGTATAGAAAAATAATACTCAGTCCCATCTAGATATGGCTTTATCTGCTGCTTTAGCACTACTGTGAATTACAGGCCACTTTTACAGCTTAAGAAAATATCTATATCAAAGCCACACAAGAGTAAAATGGCAAAAATACTGCATAATTCCAAAGTCCTGCTAAGCCAGATCTGAGAAGGATACAGAGCTGATGAAAACACAACTAGAGATCTCCTCTGTGGTGTCTGGCTGTGGATGTATTGTTGTCCCGTGGTCTGGGGAGTCCACAGAAAGCTCATGTTACTCAACTTCCATGCAAGCTAGCTCTGCAACCAAACCTGAACATTTCCCTTCATTTCACTGGCCACCTGAGTTGTTATTAGCTTTCCCTAAAATCCTCTTTAGGGGCAGCTGTGGAAATGGTGCCTTGTGCCCCAAAGCCATGCCCGACTTGCAGTGCCAAACACAGACCCTCCCTCCAGCTTCTCTGTCCCCAATCTGTCTCTGCTAGGTTCTGCTGTGAGACAAAGCTGCTTATTGCTCTCTGTTCAAGTTAGCCTGTCCTAACCTGTGTTTAGTGGGCCACTTGATTATTTTCTTTCTCCTTTGCCTATATCGTCAGTAGGAGCTGTGGTCTCAAGACATGAATCCAGGAGGCAGAAGGTCTGTCATGAGAAGCCAGGGCAAACAGAAGCTACCTTTTTTTCCTCAGGAATTAATAACCATATGACTTGTAACAAAAACCAGCACCTCTGCAGCACAGCTTAGCCCTCTGATTTCTCTAGACAGGAGAAAATAATCTTGCTACACACCTCTACAGGGGAAAATTAATCTCTCAGTCACATAATTTTTAATGAGATGGTGTACAGAGTCACAACTTATCCTGTTCCATAAAGCACTGGGTGGAAGGTGGGAAACAGGATTTTTTTTTTCCAACGATGAACAAAAGAATTAGGATTTTACTGCCCAAAAGCCTGTATTCTTATTCTTCTAATTCTTCTGTAATGGCTTAATAGCATTAGCAGGTAAGCACTGAAAGTTCAGAACTTCTTTCCTGTGGACAAATCCTCAGGCAACTAATTCAAATATTGGTGGCAATATTGATACTCATATCGAACAGAATGGAGAAAAAAGGATTTTTCAGCAGTCTAAGGAGGCCACAACACATGGGTGTCCACTTCAAAAAACAGTTTCTCAGACAGTGTGAGACATGCACAAAAATCTGCTTGTCTGTTATGAAGACTAGCTCAGTGTGTGGACAACAAAGCAGCATGTGGCTCTTTCATTTCTATTCTGGGTTTTATATTGACTTTTTTTAATTCACTCAAGTTAATGATGAATTTTAAGGTAAAGTTACACCTCATCACCTAAAATAAGCTAATGGCTGACCAGTGTTGGATGGCAATTACCTGCTTTCCCTCTCCTTCTCTCCTGTCCTTCTCCTTGCACCAGCTCTGAAACTCAGCCAAGGCAGCCAAAAAAAGGTGACAATTTTCCTGCTGGCTTCACAAGTTGAATCAGCTCAGTGAAAGGCCTGACAAGCACCAGAGCTGGCCCAAAGAAAGAAGGACTGCCTGGCGGGAAAGGTAAAAAGGAGGAGGACCTCCCTCTTGGCAGCAGTGAGCTGTCAGACTGCCCCAGCTTCACCCTCAGAGAAAGGAATTTTAAAAAAGAGCAAAGTAAACAAATCAGCAGCAAGGTTTTAAAGGTAGTGGTGGGACCATGCTGATGGGAGAAGACAGATGTGACTAGGTTAAGATGGGCTGTTTTTATTCACCCTGATTCTTGCAGTTGGTTGCAGAAGGAGCTGCTGAGAGCTGCAGCCTCCGAGGGAGTGGGGAGGAAAGGAGGGAGAGAGGAGGAAGCAGGAGGGGCTACTCTGGCAACACTGATTCTGGACAATTTCTCGTATCCTTTGATAGGGGGAATAGCCTCTCCAGGGAAATATGGAGCTTTTGATATTTGATTAAAGTTCTTATGAATATTTTGATATTTCGCCCTACCAGTGACTCCTATGGGCAGGAAATGTCTTATGGGAAGCAGAATAAAGTGACTTTTAGAGCACCCATCATCATATTTCAAGCAGTACTAGCTAACAGGATTCTCAAGTTACTAAAAACTTTCCTCTGGCTAATATAGAGTCTATTAGGGAAGCCTATTATACTATTTGAGAAGAATGCTTTATAATGCTGTCCATGCCTACCTACATGAAGTAGAAAACTATGGTCAGCAATTTGCTAGCAAGATTCATATTTAAATGCTTTTCTGCTGCTCACAACCTGGGACAATGGATTAACTAAAGTCTTATGAAGGAAGACACAAACAAACAAACATCCAGAAAGTGAGAACAGCTTGGGTGAGGTAACAAGATGGTTCGTACTGTCGCTTCTGGTGACAGCACTATGTACAAGCACTTGCAACAGTTGCCTCTGGGTGTCTTCATTCTCCATCTCCTTCTCCTTCATGCCCATCTGTTGTTCTGCAACATGGTGTGTGGAATAGTGCCAGAGTGGATGGCAAGGTGTCCTGGCCCATCACACAAGGCCAATATCTAGGATATAAATATTTATTCTTCAGTCCAACCATCTCCCACTCTGACCTTGTATACTTTTATTAAACTTGATCTTCCTTTCTCTACTGCTGTTTGAGACAATGCAACCACACATATATTCCAATGTTTTTGTTGTTTTTCATGTTGCTTCTCAGCTTTTGCTTATTCTTAAGAGGCAAGGTGTACAATTCTTTCCCAGAGGCTCATATCCTGCTATTGCAACTGCAAAAATAAAATATGCAACACAGGAGAAACACAAGTTTATAAACTCTTTTAAAGGTTTTTAGAGTGTTCTCAAGTTTTATAGCAGGAAATAAGCAAGACTGATCAAATTATTTGAGCACTGTCATTCAGCATGATGGCACATGACTTTCGGTTGCCCTATCAGCTAATAGAAAGGATTCAGTCAGGTCTGGAAAGAGTAAAAAAATGGAAAAGAATGAGGGAAACCCAGTTTCAGACCATGCTCTTCTTGAAGGCTTGTGCTCAGCCAAGAAAGGGTGTGCTACACCAGGTTCTTTTCAGGGGTGACCGGTTCAGAAAATACTTTTATCTGAAAAAGAAGAAGAGAGAATGAAAATACCTCTTCACCACACTGATTACAGTACTCTGCTGTAAGAGGGACTATGGTGATACAGACTCTGCTCTAATTAGTGTTAAAAATGTAATGGATTTTAAGTAATTATTAAGGTATTATCATAAGGTAGTATAATTAATACCTATTATTTGTAATAGGTATTAAGTACGCGGATGCATTTGGGAAGATGAAATCATCAATCAGGGATAAGATTCAGATTTTGTCCTCTATGTATCCAAATTAATCATTAAACCCTTTCAAATCAAGGTGTCACACCTGACTCTAGCCTTACTCTGGGGCTGCGTTATGCATTTTGTTCTATATTGTGCTGCTATACAAAAGCGAAACTCCCCTGAGCATCATCAGTGCTTCAGCATGGCCTCAGCTCCCCCGCCACATGCCCCCCGTCGTGAGGCTGGTGGAAGCTGGCTAGGGGCTGGGTGCCTCTTTTCGGCTGGGGCAGAAGACAACAGAGGGGACAAGCCTTGCAGGATGTGGGACAGGGGCTTGCTGTTCAGTCACGAGGAGGTTGAATCAAGGCACAAGCAAGCAAAGCCCTTCATAGCTGAACAGGACTAATGTGGGCAAAACCACTCCTAGAGACAGCCAAGCCAGTTTGTTCTTCAGCGCTAACCTGATCTGTGGGACACTCCAAGAAAAAATTAAAATGTGTAATTTTTCTTTAATATAAGACCTTTTTTTTGTAGCAAGTCACAATGAAAAATTGCTGGATATTTGCTTTGGACTAAATACTACAATAGCACAAAGCATCGATGGAGACTGTAAAGCTCCAGTGTGACAGGGCGAATATCTGCACCAACACCCAGCTTTTGAATGCAAGAGTCATATGAAAGGGTTACTGGAAATTCAGCAGCTACAGTGATGACTGCTACTGAATTCTCTGTTTCTGCTTTTTAACCCTGATACAACCTGTGGTTCCATTCAAGTCTCCTTGCTGACTCCCTCACACGGGCCAAGTGCCATTTCAGGGGAACACAAGGCACCTTCCCATGGGACATGAGTGTTCCAGGCGTCCCCAGGGAACACCAAAGGGTGACAGCCACTCAGTTTTCAGCTTGAGAAGAAAAATGCAGTTCTTTCAGTTCTGCCCCTTTTCCTGATGAAGGTTTCTTTTTTTCTGTATATCTACCACACAGACCTTGAGGAAAACATTTCTGAGAGCAGTAAAGCCAGGACCGCAACTTTTTCAAAACCAGTAATTATACTGGTAATGAGTTTCCAACTGCAATTTTGATAATACAATTGCATTGATATTGCAAATGTCCAGCTTCTCCTTTTTCACATAGTTATGAATCAAGCATATTCTTCCCAAGTAGCATGGAAACAGACAGCAGCAGTAAGCAGATCTGGACATATTAAATGATAGATCTTATTTATTCTAGTAGATTACCTCTTTCCTGAGGTCCAACTTTTGGCAGAACTGAAACATTCAAAAAATTTCACATACATAAAAGAGCCAAATTGTTTTAAAGCTTGAGAATTATTATTTTTTCATGTCTCCCCAGGTGCCTGGGTTGAGCAGAGGTTTAGATTTTGCCTCAGAACTGTTGTAAAAAGTTAATTTAAGTGAACTGCTATATTCATGAACAAAGAGACTTTTTACACTCAGTGACGTGGGTCATTAATTGGACATCTCATTCATCACAGACCTTTACCAGAGAAAACAAAGAACAAGAACTAAAATAGGACTCTGGGTTTGTAAAAGGAAAAAAAAAAAAAAAAAGGAGAAGTTTAAGGAATCTGCATTTAATCAAAACATGCAAAACAATCTCCAGATACTGTCTGGCAACAAATTTAGGATTTGCAGAGCTGAAGTGTTCATTTGCTTGGCTATAAATATTATGTTGATGAAAGACAGTCCTAACTCTGTCTTCCACCACTTCACTTCTGATAGGGAAGTTAAGATTTTATGTGTTTGCTTAGAAACCCATTAGATCTAACCTTTCCAGGAGAATTACAAAGGGGAATGATAAATGGCCATGTATCAGTTCAGGGAAGGGAGAAGTTTCATCTGGGGTACTGCAGAGGTAAGTACGCAGGCTAGGCGTATTTGATGTTATTGTTCATGATGTAGCATATAAATGAAAATCAAAGATTACACTAAGGTGGGAGGGACTCCTAATGCTAGTGAGGAAAAAAATATTTAAACTTACCTCAAGTGGTTAGGAAGAGGAGAAAGAAAATAAGATGAAAGCTGGAAAAATGCAAGATTGAATACCTGTGAGAAAACATTCCAAAGAGATATTCAGTGGGAGGAAAAAAGCAATCATGCAAGAGGGCTGAGGCTGAGCAGAATATTAGATATACACTTGCAACAGGAAAAGACAACAACAGAAAAGCCAGATGAAGTGGTATGAATTCACTGGCCTTACTTCATGAGCTGTGGAATTAGTAAACTTTTTCCACATGAACCAGCAGCAAAAAGACCTTTAGAGAAAGGAGATAATCTGTGAAGTGTACGAGCAAAGTTTTGCATGAGTATAACCAATAAGTATAACAACCAGAGGTTGATGACTTTTGCTGTCTAGTAGGTTCTGCATCGTTTTGGCAGAAAGATTTCTAGCTACCTATGTCAGCCTTTCCTCAGATCCCTCCACAAGAACAAATATAAAGGCTATGCAGAAGAGACAGAATTTAGGATTAAGTTTTTTGCACAACCTCCCCTCTTCTTCAGTACAGAGTTAAGCCCTCAGCAAACATGGGAGAGAAAATTACTGAACTGTACACAAATAATAAAGTTACAGATGCAGTCTCTGTGTTCTGTGAACATGAGCACTGCAAGGGCTGTTACACTACTAATTTTAGTTTGAGCACCTATATTGGGCTAAAACAATATCTTTAGAAGTGTCAGTATTTGGAAGTGGAATTTGAATATTATTTTCAGTGCAATTTCTTGGGAAAATATGGAGCAATACAATACCACTCTATTTTATACGGCATCTTATCATGTAAGCTGTAACACCTTCTGAAAGAAATACCACACAACAGGAGAAAGTAAAGGATAAAAAACTCCAGGAAAACAAGAAAAATTGTGTAAAACCCTCTTTTAATTGATGACACCAAACCTATAATCATGGCTATTGCAAATATTTTCACAAAATCAGTGCATTTAAAAAGCAGAATATTTAGAATACACACATGATTTTATCTTTAGCATTAGTGTCTCCTATAAAAAAAAATGAAGGAAGAATCATTTTTCTCTACTCAAAGGTAAACTTTCACACTTTGTCTAAAATTTTCCACACATAAACTCCTGGTCATGTTTTACACTGTGTTACTTATTTAATAACTCCTTACAATCAACCTGGGAGAATAACACCAATTTATCAGGAACTGGGCTCAGCTCTGAAAGATTATCAGAGAACACTGTAAAAATACTGCTCTTTGTAAGAGACATTTCGCCCTGTAAAGCAACCAGGGTAGTTTTATTAAGGTCAGATGGCATTTGAAGACAGAATCATGAAGAAACATATTGAAAAGGCTTTTACAGAAAGATCCTGTTGTGAAAACACCTTTAGGGACTTAAGCACACTCATACATATGTTTCTTGTTTTCATTTCTATGACTTCATGTACAGTCACCCAGTTTACCAGTCAAAAAGTTTTCTTTCCTGTCACTGCTGTCCTAAGCCTGGATCTTCAAAGAATGTGTTCCATATGGTATGAAAATAGATTATATTTTATCCATCTCACTGACTATTTAAAAAAAAGAAAAAAGAACCAAAACAATATCAAAGAACAAAGACTTAAAATATATTTTTTTATTATTACGTACAAAATGCACTCATTCTATAATTAATTAATTTCTAGGGCATCAAGACAGGGATGTATTTGAATTGTTGTCCGTTTGAAGACACTGAACCCAGCAATCTGATGCCATCTCCAAGGAGCTAAGAGAGCAAACGCAGGGAGCCAAGTCTTAATGCAACAAGACCAGGGAGCAGGAAGAAGCACAGAGCAGTGCACAGGAAGAGCCCTGCTCCTGAGCTCCTTGCTCAAGCAAACAGCTATTGATTCTGCAGGCAGAGGTAGCCTGGCAGGAGGTAAACAATCCTATTCATGAAGTCCTGGGTCAGGCCTCCCTTTTTTTTAGGTACATCAATAAAAAATACTTTAAAAATCTGGTTTAAAAACATGCAGGTAAAGGAAAATATAATGACAAAAACCATCGGGAGTTCTATAAAGTTCTTATTCTGTTCTTACCGAAAAGCTGTGCTTCTGACCTTGTGTCCAGTGAATTGTGATAATTGTACCTTTTGTATATTCACTCATGTTTCTCATTGTTAGTTTATAATATTAAGACATTCCTTAAAATTGCCTTGGCTATGCTAGGAAGTTCTGAATTCCTAAGAATCACTGTGGTAAAGAACTGTTCCAGCTGCGAGGCTAACTTTGTACCAATTCTCTGAACCTTTTCAAACTTGCCAGTTTGCTTTTGAAGTACAGTTAACAATACTGGAACGACATATCCAGCGTTCACCACATAGCCACCAGTATGGTAACATCTCTGCAGTTCACACATCCCAAAGCTGCTTTACATCGTGCTGGGAGTTCATGTAGAGCTTGCTGTTTACACTAACATTCCCCCCATCTTTCCTAGTCCAAAGAGACTCACAGGTCTCCAGGAGGAAACTCTATTTTAAGTTTGGATTCTCTGTTCCTAGAAGCATGACCTGAAATTAAAATGAGCTCATTTTCCCAAGCAAGTCAACCTGGCGTATCTTATCACTCCCCGTCATCATTTTATATTTACCTTTTACTCTTCAATCATTTGCTAATGTTAACAGAAATTATTTTATATTGTTTTTCTTACCACCATCAAGGATAGTGTGTGTAGACAGAGAATAGATCCCAAAAGGACCCACTAGAAACCTCCTGTCAGAGAATGATTTCAATTTACAACAGCATTTTACATTCTGCTGGTAGCTAGGCTTAATCTGTGTAACACTTGCTGTACGTATTGCATGTACTGTTTTACACCGAAATATTATGGGCGAATAGGCCAGATTCTATACAGGTATTTGTAATTTCCACACACTTTCCTTATCAATCCAATTTGTGGATTTATTAGTCCAATTTTTGACAGATCTATTTTCATTGAAACCTTGCTGAATGACATTAACCATTCCATTACAATTTCTTTCCTTTTTGTTTTGATTTTAAACTGGACTGCTCAGATCAAAATTTCCCAGGTCATGCTATTTACTTTTCTGACAATAAATGAAAAGCAAATAAGAGAAACTAAATGCATCAGACAGGGAAAGATAATAGATTAAGACAAAATGAATGGATTTATGTTGAGGAGATTTTTGAAATTGTCATCATAATAAGATGTTCAATTTCATTAGCTAGTACAGACCTTACTACACTACTTTTGTGCTATTGCATTTTATGTTGAAGCAAAAATAAGGTTTATCTTTTCATTTTGTTTTCTTGCTGCTGTTGGGAAGAATTTAATATGTGTGTACATATATTATTTAAGTGGAGTACATGCGTTATTTAAGTAGATTTAGAACACAGCATACATTTAATGTCCATGTTCTTTAAATATATTTATTGTATTGAAAGATGGAGACTGACAGTATTTACCAAATGACAATCTTTACACATGATTTGTTCATGTTACTTTGGATAAGACTTAGAATTCAACCAGAGTACCCACAATAGCATTCAAAATGTTTTATTAAATAATACTATACGTCTGTGCTGGGCACCACGAGAGAAGAAATAAATTGTTTGGAGCCCTTTTTTTCTCATCTTTCTTTAAAAACATCTGATTTATGAAGTGTTGTTTGTGATTAATAAGTCTACAGCATCGAGAAATTTGTTTACGCTTCATCACCTAAGCAGGACTGTCATCCTTGACTCCTTTTGGTTCTCTGCAGCAACCTTGTGATGGTCGTAAATCCCTCAAGGGTGTCATACCTCTGAACTGTAAGTATTTGATGAGTTTGTAGGAAACGGTCATAAGTACAGAGTGATTTATACCAGCGCTATTGTGAGCGTCCAGCTGATTGAATAACAGTAAATATATTCTGTCATGGTATTATTATAAAGAAAAGCTTATACATAGTGAACTGAACAGATCAGATGAACAGGATAACTTTTAAACAGCACTATTGAAATGAAAGAAAAAAGGTATTTAAAACAAAACAGCTTAAAATAATACTTTCAAACACTTGTAAAATGGAAATCAGCTTTTTAAAATTTCCTCCAAGAACCTCTAAAAACAAAGCCTGTATGAATATAAAGTTGGTTGTCAGTCTTGGCATTATGCTACACACTGCTATACTGCAAGAAAATCGATTATCACTTCGAGTTAGTCACTGAGTTTTCTTACTGTTTTAAATTACAATCAAGAGAAAAAAGCTGAGAACCTCGGGGAAAATAAAACAGACTGGAGCAAATGGGAACCTTTTCTATTGCCTTCAATATACTCCAGAAGCAAACTTGGTTGGCCTTCGTATTAAGACCTGACTTCTTTTTGCTCCATCATTTCCAGGAACATCTCAGATCCCCACAGATTTAGTCAAAGGATCCCAGGTAGGAGTGCTCTCACTGAACTTACAAGCTATAAATTTCACTTTGGTGCAGGATCCAAAGGAGACATTACTACCCAGGGTTTGTTTTGAGCACACAAACACATCTAAACTTGTGCACAGGCTTTCTCTGGCAGTGATTGCAGGATGATGTAGAAAATCTTAAGGTCAGTTTTAACCAGGTAGGTGCGCTGCCACTCTCAGTCTTTCACCAGCCCAGAAAACTGAATACAAACCACTTAGCCTGCTTCTTTCCTGTGATGGCAATTTTGCATTGCTCGCATTTGCACTTCTCTGAGCACAGGTAAACTGCTGAATTTAATGGCAAAGCTACATGAGTCCCGCTGCAGGCACTTTGAACAAGGGATAAAATGAGATTTTATTAAATCATGTGTTAACATATAAAAATAAAGTACCACTGAAACAATCCCTTACCTGGGTTCAGCTGTTTCTAGTGTTTATAATCTCTCCATACCTTTGCATTGCATACTTGCTTGGTTTTTTGAAAACACTTGGCATTTTTTTAACAATACTTAGCATTTCCATAGCATTTTTCATGTTCCAAGTGTTAATTAGTTATTTTTTCCAGGAATTACTGATGCTATCTGTCTAGTAGACAATTATTGTTGTCTTAAAGAAAAAGAAAGTTGTCAGAGTTCTCTCTGAGAGACAAGTTGTCTTAAAGAGAAAGTTCCTGTCCTCTGGAACAAAACACTGGGAATAGCTAGGACTTGCTAGAGTTTCTGATGATTTGGGGGATGGGAGCCCCTTGCAGAAAAAAAAAAAGTTAATTCAATTAACAGGATGACACAATTTCCAGCATTCATTACATTAAGCCACTGAGCCAAAAACAATTATTCTGGAATCCTGTTTATGACCCCTAGCATGCTTCCTTTAGCAGTAATTTGTGTAAAGCAAGAACTTGTGATTATGATCTTGATTTTGGTACCTGAAAAATGTATCCATAAACAAACAACGAGGCAGCTCACTTGATCAGGTGCTCCTCAAAAATTGTACCAATCACATTTGCTGCAAAACTAGCCAAAACTTTACTGTACAACAGCAGGACATCTCTGAAGGACTTCACTGGGGTCTTATCCAGAACCCAGTGGGGATCAGCAGGAAGCCCACCCATGCCTCTTCTGGCACTGCGGCAACACTCAAAAATTAAAGTTTAAGGTAAGGTTTACATAAAAGCCCACAGACAGCAGAAATACATTGACAGGTTTTGGGGCTAAATCAAGTTGTTGCACTGCTGTGTTTAGCATCATATAGGACAGTATCAAACATTAAATGTAAGTATCAAACATGCTTGCAGTTCCAGAATTAAAAATCTCAGAATTCTTCCAAGATACTGTTTCAGAAATTTGTGGTATTTTTCAGTTCAGTCTGTCACAGTTTTGTCACAAGCCACAAGATGGGAGAGAATAACTGAAGTTTTTTAAGGTGAATTACTTTTAATGCCATTTGAGTGCCCAAACTGTTTGGAAATCTTAGTCAATATTCTTTGCATTAGCAGTATATGGTCTTGGTATTTAAAAAAAACCAAAACATTACATTTATACAAATGTTTATTCCCAGTGTGAGCATTCAGACAGCACACTGGATTTTGCAATACCATAAACAGCTGAAAAAAGGACACCCAGTCAATCCACCAAACCTTATGTCTTAGTGCCTTTTGAAAGAGTTTATAATATGGTGTAGATTCAAATACAGAATGGCAAAGATATTATATCCTAGAAAGTATATTCCCAAGCCAGAAGTCAAAAGATGTCTATAGTGCCAGTGGGCATTGAAAAAAGCTGAACACAATCAAAAGCTCCAGAGTTGTTTTCATATCATTATTTTTATTAACTATATCTAAAGCAAAAACTATAGAAAAGTGTTAGGGAGGAAAAAAAAAAAGAAAAACATTTACCAGCTGCCAGATAGTTTCCCAGTTTGGAGGCTGATCAGTCATTTCCAGTTTTGCTTGGTCTTTTTTTTCATAAACATAACAATTGTAAAGAACGAAGTGAAGGAAAAATAATTCTATCCACTCAGAAACATGCCCCAGATCACACAGGAAGATCACGGAAGGTAGGAGGGAGAAGTACACCTCTGAGACATATAGTTTGCATCATTAAAAGCCACACTGAAAAACAGAGGTCCTTTTAAAACTCATGAACATTGAAATTATAACAATCCAACCTGGGCTTTCTCTGCATATTTAGATGCTACTTAGAGGCACACCAGCATCTTCTGCATCTGGCAGCTGAAGTGTATCATGTTACACTGCAGTTACAGCTCAAAATAGAAATTAATTTCCAAGGCCTCATGATTTGGACAATTTACAAAGGGATATCCACCAGCAGTTGAGCTATACATGGATGTCAAACCTTCATGTCATAATTATTACACTCCCAGTGTCCAAAAAAGCCAGGTGCCTCTTTGGAAGAAAAAACAAGTGTACAACTTATGCCAGACAGATATGGGAGATTTGGTAAACAGGTAAAACATACCAACATTTTGTCTTGTTGTTATATCCTAGAAAGTTTATTCTCAAGTCTGATGACTTTATCACCAATACCATTTGTTTGTTTAGCAGGGGACCATATCTGCATTAGAGTGGTCAGTAGCAGCTCTGGTATGTTCTCTCTGGGCAGTTGCCCATGAGCCTGATGGCTCAAGGAGGCACAGGGGGTCTTGGGTTCATTTCCCTGCACTTCCCAGGGCTGGTCCCAACACCCACCGCCTCTTCCAGTAGAAGGCACTCTGCCTTGTACTGCAGCCATCCAAAGGAAAAATGCTTCACTCCCTGCTATTGACATAATTTCCCTTCATTGTTTCCTGTTTGATTGTGAAATAAACATAGTCACTACAGCAAGTACCTGTTTCGGAGTACAGCCATCTCACAGGGTCCCCATGACTCCCTGTCCACATTGTTGTTCAAAACTGTCTTCAAAGTGGGGACAGAGAGAGGTGAGAAACTTCTGACACCTACAGAAGTATTTTTCCAGTTCTTCAGTTTAGCCACAAATCAATAAGGTAACAAGTTCATGTTCATACACGGCTTTGTTCAAAAGGCACTGCATGGATCAGTCCTTCAGCAACCTGCAGAAGACCTCTGAAGCAAAACCACTTCATTCACAGATTTGTTGCAGGAATTAACCTGCCAACTCCTCAACCATCTCTAACTGGGTGCCAAGGCTTCCCTCTGAAGGAGCTGCAAAGAGCAAAATAGCACAGGGCACAGTGCTAAAGTGCAGGGGGCAGATCAGCTTCTGCTTGTCGACTCAGCTGATGCCTTCGTAGCTGTGAGCAAAACACTCAGTCTCCGTGCTTTCAGTTTTCTTTCTACCCACTTTCTTTTTCTAATGAGACTGTTTTTCAGAGAGACAGTGTCTCTCAGCAAGTGCAACATCTTCACAGACAACAGCTTTAGCGAAAATTGTCATTGGCTTCAATTTCACACCCAAATCTTTACAGTACTTTGGAAACAGACCTGTTAGATATTAAATTATGTTAATAAATATCAAAATATGTGGAACTTTTAAAAACAGATTGGATAAAATAAGAAGGAATGATCTATACTTATTTAAATATGCACAATCTTTTTTCTCTAGCTTCTTATTTTCTCTCTCTGTTAAGCACTTTGTGATGAAAAGTATTGTAAATAGATCAGCATTATTATTCCATTCACATTTTTTAAGTGTTAATAACCTTTTTCTGTTTTGCAAATCAACAAAATAAAAATGCCTTATAAAATCTTTCAGATTGAGAGATAAGAATGCTCAGCCTCATAAAAACATTTGGTCGGTTGATCTAGCATTAACAATTATGTTTAGCAAACAATTTAACAGCCACAAAACACAACCTTGTAAGCATTAAGCATAAGTGTTACATATTTCTGCTATAATTAATTTCCAAATAAAACGTTGCTTTATTTGTAGATAATAAAAATATCTAATAAATTCTGTTCTTTAACAAGATTTCTATTATTTTATCCCCACCACTAAGACTGGAAGACTTCTGACATTATAACTAACTGCAGGGTTACTTAATTGGAGCAGTAGTTTGAGAAGGGATCTCTTGTATTGATTTAATTTTTACACTAGAAAATACATGTTTGACTATTACCAGAGAACAGCAAATTTCAAACAATTACATTTGAGTTGGGGCCAAGGGCTCCAAAAGTCTACTTTAGGAAGAGAAAGACAAATCAGCTATTCTCCCCAGTGATTCTTCCTCTCCCCTGAGAAAAGACTGAAAGAAAACACCACACAAAAATGCTAAAAAAAAAAATTAAAATCCAATGTACTTCCAAGGGAATTGATTCAAATAAAACGATTACAGCATTTAAAAAAAAATAATGTAGCAAATCAGCCCTTGCATTTTCTTTTGTGTAGTCTTGAGCACTTTTTCTAAGACATGAAGTTATGCTGATGACTCTAATTTCCCTGGCCCTATTCCACCCCTGGAAGTCACTCATCCTGCACAGGTCCTCAGCTATCATCTCTAATGGCTCAGCCATCACCTCAGACAATGCTCTAAGTATTGCAGCCTGGATTCCGTCAAGCTCAAAATAGTGTAAAAAACATAGTAGCTCTCTACACTTTTCCTAAAGAAAAAAGTTGGACGAAATGGTTTATGAGGTAAATATTCCAAGTCATAACATGGTTTGGCTAAAAAAACCCCATGTCCCAAAATGTACAGAAATATAGAAGTAAAGAAGGCGTTCTCAAAATATGTGGTTCAGCTGCTAGAATGCATATGATAATTTACTTTTCATTATAGAAAAGAACATGAAAAGAAAATCAGGAAGTTAAGTTACACCAAACTACAATGATGTAAAGGCAAATTGTTAAGTGTAGTAAGTTTTCTATGATTTAGTTTACATGATTTTCAAATTTCTGTGTGTTAGTGGGAGAGTGTGAAAACAACAGAAGCAAATTTAAGAAGTCTTGTCTGTGAAAATTGTCATAGTTGGTGATTCTGCATTGAGAATGGGTAACCTCCATACAGAGGATACTCATTTTAACTTAGGTAACTTTTGCTTTGGCTTCTTTGATTAACCAGAAATCCTTAACACCAATTTTGGCATGTCCAGTTTCACGGGATACCATGTTCAGCCTGATCTGCTTGACACCACTGCCCTTACACAATGTAAAACTTACATTGTAGGAGCTTCATGATTTTATGAAATCCCATTTCACCTCTTTCATGTAGGTGAACCTGCATGTGAGGCATAACCTCACCTTTAGGCTGGGTGTGAATCTTCTCTTTTGTATATTTCTTGGTGAGCTGCATTTTATGTTAAGGAAATATTTGTGGAAAACAAAAGCAGCAAAAGTGCTATGAATGTTTATTTAAATACAGACTTTGTGAGAACATTTGCACCAGCATTGTCTCAGTTGTCTCTGGTATTCATGCAGGACACCAAAAAAGCCATCATGGATGTTTTGTGAAAAAAAAAAAAAAAAGGAAAATAAAAGGAAAATATGTCCTTTCCTCTTCTTCATAAGTCTTAAATTATGAAGCCTGTGGTGGTGGCAATAGCACACCAACTAGCATGTGAGCTGTACATAGACTAAATGAGGCACGTCTTTCTGACAGTTGTAAGGATTCTTTGTGTGTGTTTTGATCATCTCTACAGGCTTCCTGAGACATGGGTATGATACCTGTGGGACCCCAACGGGACTATATGGGGTGTCTCCATGTATCTGCCTCATCCACAAATCAGTTTCAAACACAGTGGCCCATTTGTACCTCCCACAGTTAAATTATTTTTGCTAAGTATTTTCAAAACATGCACGTTCTGAGAGAATCCAATACAGAAAACATGCCTGGCAGACAGTTCCCCAAATTTCCACTGGCACATTGTTATGGTTTTGACCCTAGATAGCAGGAAAACACCACAATCACTCACTCACTGTCACTTATTTATGAAAAATGAGCCTACAACAGCAGCTCCATAGCCAGCGTCACATTTGGTGATCTGGTCCACAGAGGGATGCAATTTTTGTCACATTTTAAAATCAAAATGATGATAAGGGTGCATGGCTTTTTGTGGAAAAAACATGGCCTTGAAATGGGTCTGGGATCCTTCCACCAGTGCTCTCCCACAAAAAGAAGTCCCCCTGTCTGTGCTGATGAGTGGATCTAAGGGACCCACACCAGAATGCAATGCTGGTTTTCATCCCAGGAAGATTTTTTCCAAAGACCTGAGGGATATCTCTCCTCCCAGTTTGGCTGGCACTTGCACGCCAGTACGCCCTGGCTGAACTGCAAATGGAACGCACTGATGGGGAAAACCTGCAGGGGTGGTTTGACCTGGCTCACTCAGAACATAAAAATTCATGATCATCCCAGAGCATGTGGAATCCGACAAATCATCTCCAGAGTTAAAATGTCTAAGAAGGCATTATAGACATCACAAACAAATTAACAGACACAATCAGCCAGATCATCAGCTGGTATAAGTTGGCAGAAATCCACTGTAGCAACATAAGTTTTGCAAAGCTAACCTGAATTACACCAGCTGAAAGACTTGCTTAGTTCATTTTTTTCTGCCGTTGTGCACATGGAATAACCTGGTATCTTAAGCCTTTCTTGGGTTTTTATCACTTTTTATTTTTGTATGAATCTTGTCTTTATACACACAGACATGCAAATAAATTAAAGGGTCAATTCTCCGTTCCATCTGCTCTACAGAAAACCATTTGTTGCTCTTTAAATTACAGCTGCTTGGCCCAGGAACAAGTTTGGCTACCACTGTGCAACACACGTGTGTGCTGCTGGCACAGCAGCAGAAATCCCCAGCTCTGCGTTACCCTGCCTGCAACCGGTCAGCCCGTGCCCTGCCCCGACACCTCACCCCTGGAAAGCAAGGCTCTGGGACACTTGGGAGGTAACAGGGTCAGGAGTCACTGAAGAGTTCACCTGAACAGGAAACATTTTCCCCTGTTACCAGGTTTTTCCTTGTTATTAGTAACAAGGACAGGAGGTCCTGGTCTGAAAGCATGCTTGTGTTACAATACAAGAATAGCATATGAATCCCCTTAACATGCCTAGGACTAGTTCGTAATTTCAGATTTAGAAAAGTCTAAAAGCTCTATGAAACTGTAGCGATGGTGCCCACAATAGGGGGCTTATAAAATTCCTGCATTAGGAGTTTGCTGCTAAGTTTTGTTAATTAAAATTATCTGCTTTCACCCTCTTGAATTAATAAAACACGGCTGGCATTCATTGCAATATTACAGGCCATGGTTGTTATGAAAATATAGTTGCTAGGATACCTTCATTATTTCATCCTCGCGTTATACTGGTCTACCAATTAATGAAGAAACACTCAAGCTGCTTCTTGGCACATCTATGCACATTCTTGATGTGTGACTTCCTTCACCTTGTGTGACATTCCTCTGTGTGTTCACCTTCAAACCATGGTGCAGGAAGCAACAGAGTGACCACATCAGTTTACAAACTATAGTAATGGTGCAACTTTTCCACTTGGCCTTTTCTTGCCTTTGTTAAAATAAGGACAGAAAACCAGATGTCTTTACATCCACTATATCTCCAGTGAATGGCCCTGAAAAAATAACACTTTTTCAGGGGCAATTTCACAGGTCTATGCTATCCATCATCCATTTAAAACTTTTTATCGCGAAAGCTCAGAAGTATAATGCCTATTCAAAAATGAGATCCTGCAAAATTATATATTTCTCAAAGCAGTTATCTAATAAAGTACATGAGGTATTCTCATTAGATACAAGGAGGCAGCCAAAGCTCTGGAAATACTCAGTCCCAGAACTGAATTTGTTTGAAAGTCTGATGCAATCTGATAGACTACAATGGAAACTCACCTTGGATACACATGCGAAGCATTATCCTCTGCAGGAACAGAGAGCCTGTGCAACACAAAACTCCTGACACTTACAGTCTAAATGGAAATTAAGTAGGAAGCAGGCATTATCCAGACCTTCTGTTATACTGAATTTCACAAGCAAAGCAGAGTGTGCACCCTTCATGTCATTCCCAGAGTAGGACTGGAAAGTTGGAAAATATTCTGGCTGATCAGCAGTTAGTGAATACTGGCAGACAGAGAATAAACGAAAACCATATCTCTATCTGAAGCTATTTTTTAAATAATTTGACCAAATATAATGTGATGATCAAGTGAACAAACAGAGCAGCTACTGACATTTTCAGACAGATCACCACATCTAAACAGATGATCTATAAATAGCCTGCTCACAGCATTGCAGCACGTGCTGACCACACAGATGTGATCTTGCAAAGCAAGTACCAGAGACTGTACACAGCTGTTTTCACTTGGTTAAAGCCTGTGTGGTCTTTCCTCCAGGACAAAGAAATACATTCCATATTTTTTTTTTAACATTACCACTCCTACTGCATGGACTATTAGATTTTATATGTTAAATAGCTTAATTTTGTCCTGAAAATGATCAGTGGTTCGATAAGCAAAAAAAAGGCTCTCAAAGAAACAAGCAAAGTAGTTTGTATGAAACATCAGGGAAACATTCCCAAAGCACTTGAGATATTTAATGGATATTAATAATTTGACATGGTTATGTACGATTTGTTGAACACACAAGCATACTTGAGCAGACAGAAGGAACAGATACAACTACCCAAGAGGCACTTACTATGTCCAGGAACCTGACTTTTCAGGGTGCTTTGTCTGAAGAAGTACTGAGCACTCTTGGTTCTCACTGAAATCCTGGGGAGCTGAGGAGGCTCAGAGCTTGCAGAAGATGCTCATCATATAACAGCTCTGGGAACTGTGGGTGATGCCAATCTCTTCCTTGGTACCTCAGGAAAAATAATTTCACATTTCCCGTAGTGTCCAGGAGCAGCTTTAACACCCTTCTGTGCCCATGTTGCTGCATGGCTGTTTGCTGTGAAGGAAAAAAAGAGCCTGACAAGAAGAGACCCATGAGCCCCTCTGTGCTCATGGCTCCCACTGTGGTGTCATCAGGCCAGTGTGGTGCAGGGATCCGCTCCCTTCTGCCATTGAGTCCCACCCCATCAGCTTGGTCTGCCCTGAGCTACTTCTGAGCAGCCCCACGGCCTGCGTCAGCGTCCCGTGTCCAAACATACCCGCTACATACCAGGAACGTGGACTGGTGACAGAGCATCCTAATGTAGATGACTTCTCTCCTAAGACATGGTAGAGGAAAACTGCTGATCCCTGAGCTGTCCCAGCCCAAAGCTCTGTACCTCTATACAGCTGTGCAGTCCTGTCCTTCTCTGTGTGGGATGCCAGCTCATATACTCACTTTAAATGGACTTGTAACAGTACTGGCGAGAAAGACAGTAATGCTCTGATAGACATGATAAAAACTTTATTGGCTAGCAATTGGCATGTCCATTTATCTCCTAGATGATGAAGCCATGAGCAAAATATACATGTGATCTCAAGCTAGTGCTGATTACAGTTCCTGCAATGTAAATGAGCTACACACATTGTTTTCTTCACAATATTCCACTTCTTCCACTGCTCTACATGTGCTCTTTATCCTATTTGTATTTGGACAGTCATTCATTTTGGTGTTCTCCACCCTCCTGTTATAATCAGCTCTTCTGCCCTTTGTTTATGTCATGCCCATTCTTCTTTCATTAGGCCTTAATTATAGCCTATGTCTACAACTTTCTGCCTTTGGCTGTTTACAGAATTAGTTTTCTGCCTCTCTCTCACACATACACTTCACTCCTGTTCTTTAGATCTCAACTTCTATACGGTCATCACCTTTTGAAAGTGCAAAGCAGGACAATTAGTCATTGTAACAAGTTTTCCAAGGCTGGGAGGTCACATTACAACTCTTAAACTTCAGTGGTTTAGATGTTTCGAGATGCAATGTGAAAAATGTCTTTGATCTTTTTATTGTCTTGGTAAACTTTTTATGGGGCAATCCATTTACCTAGTCCATTAGAGAGCTCAATAAAATATTCTGTGCACAAAAATACTGCACTTCACCAATTATGTATATATCTTTGCTTTGTAAAATTCACACTTCTATGCAAAGGTCTAAAATGAATACAAATTATTTTAACCTCAAAGCTCACCACTGCAGCAAATTAGTTGCTACATTATTCTCTTAGTATTTTTAATCCATGGTGTTAAGCATCCAGTTTTGAAAATCATGCCTCCCACTTACGAAAAATGAAGTCTTAGATCTGATAACATGTGCAGTTGCTGGAACTGCAAATACAGGTTAGGTACTTGTGCATGAAGCCAACCAGCTCCAATGTATCTCTGGTCAGCTGTTATCCATTTGTATGCCCAAATAGCCCTGCAAAGGCATCTGCAATTTGGGCACACTCCATTCTAAAAACCAGGCTTCAGAGATTCATGCAAACTCACAACACGAGCCAAGGCTGGAGCTGGAGTCACCAGTTTGGACTCATTACCAGATTAAATATATAGATTAACAGTCTAAATATGTAGATGATACTGGCAGTGTCATCTTCTCTCACATCCAAAATTATCTGCTTTTCAGTTCTAGACAGTGGAAAGGAAATTGCTGGCAATTACAAAACTCTGGACCCTGTTGATGGTGACCCCTTTGGACCAGCTCAGCTCCTTCTGCTTGTGCCACTTCAGTGACATGATGTCAATGCAAAGGTAACTTCACTGCTCAGGGAAGGTTCCTCTCCCACTCTCACAGCCCCTGTAAGAAACACAGAAATAGGCAGAAAACAGGTTATGTCTTCTCAGAATGCAGGAGAAATTTGGTTTTGTTACTCAGGTGGTCCTCGGGGCTAACCAAGGATCCTAGGACTGGAAGCAGCAGAGTGGTGCCAGTATAGAAGAAAATTTGCCATTCTTGTCACTACTATGAGCAAGGGGAAGGTAGGCGTAGGGACTGGTGCTAGCAGGAGGATCCACTCACCTTCAGCCCCTTCAGTAGTCACCACAGCCCTGGACATCCAGGCCCTTTTCATCCAGGCAGCACCCATGGCAGATCTAGAAAGGCACTCAGGAAAGTCACGGCTATTTTACTGCCTCAGCAATCACTCACTGTAGGCAGTTGCCTACTGTTTTTCTTCAGGAAGTTTGATGGAACAGAAGTTCAATGCAGCCTCAGATGAACATCTGCTGACCTCATCTTTAGCAGCCAGTTTGCATTTGAGTGACTTGTTGCCAGTTCAGGGATTGTTAAGGCAGCAGAAAGCTGTTGTCCTTGTTGTGTACCAAGGGTCATTTGTCCCAGCCCAAGAATATAGCCCCATTTCCTTTCCCTTTCTCAGCCACTGAGTCAACTGGATACTTTTGTCCTATTCTTCCCTGTCTCTAACTTTCTGCCTTTGCTCTGCCCTCATGCCACCACTCCATCACAGGTCCATTTTCCTCTCTTCTCCACCTCCACGTATTTTGTCTCCAGCTGGGCCTCCATGTCACCCCCCTGCCTCTGGCCACTTTTCCCCTAGCAGCCTGTGAGCCCACTCATCCACTCCTCGTCCGCTTCATGGGAGTGCTGAGCACTGACCATGTGGCAGGCTTTGCTTGCTTGGCTTTTCTGCCTGGTTCCAGGTTTGTGGTTGTCTGCCTGCTTTACCTCTTGCTGCAACCTTCTGCTTTACCTGAGGTCCCCCCTTCTCCCTGCCTTTATCTTCCTCCTTTGTGCTAGAGGCAACTATACACGTTGCCATTCACTTAGTTCACAAGATACATCCCCCACCTCTTTCCTCCTTCTTCCCCTGCTACTGCAGGGTTTGACCTGCATTATAGAGATGTGGTGCCTGCAAGAAGAAACATGGTGACACCAGCAATCATTTAATTGGTTGGGTGAAAGGATGAACTGCGATTATCTCAGATGCTCAACTAATTTTAGGAGGCAGGGATTCTATGGAAAGCACAATATCTCAGAGGGTCATAGCAATTCACAGTGTTAGTGACTTAGATACGTGAGACTTTTATTCCTAATGCTGCCAGCATCATAAACTTTTACAAACACAGATTTACTCAGCAAACAAAAGGAAATAACAGCAGCCTAAAAAAAAAAATTATGTCCATTATGCAATGTAAGCTAACAGGTATAGCAGTATCGGTGACCTAACTCTGCTATTTAAACCATGAAGATGCTGTGGTTCTGGAGAAACTGAACAATTCCCTAACAACACTGAGCAGCAGCATGAGGCCATTAATTGAAAGCCTAGATATGGTCCTGCAGTACACACTGTAATCCCACTAGGCATCATGTAAAATTATTTTTATAAAGTCAGAAAAGGATTTGAAAAGCTTAGAACCACAGGATAGAACATATTATGTTCTAAATAAATATTTTATTTCCCAACTTAAGTAATGTCAATGCAAACATTACTCATTCTACAAGTCTGGTTAGATTTGCAGAAGTCTTTGTTGATTATGAATGCTATGCACTAAAATTGATTTTCTTTTTGTGCCTCGATATGCATTCTTTCAGTTTTATTATGTCTGCACATATATCTGGAACACTGGAAAAATGCATAATGTGCCATCTCACGTGATCAGGATCTAGGATATGAAAGGCTTGTTCGGTACAATGTCCCATGTCACACAGTCCAAGATATCTAACACCATGAGTTAAATCTGAAGCACAGACAAATGTCAACAGTTGTGTGAGGACAGAGCATTGCGTTGTGACCTAGCCCATTCCTGGTCATGATCTCATTCCCCACCATGGCTTTGAACACAGCCTGTGCCCACTAGCACACTTTCCCTTGTAAATGAGTTTTGGCCTTGATATTAGATCTCTTCTGACCTAGACAAAGTGTATGGATGATGACTACACTGTCAGCACCTTCCTGACGACAAAAGGACGAGCTCTTTAACTCCTGAACAGTTTAGCAACCATGATTTTGTGGTAAGGACTTAAGAGTCTTTCCCCACTATACTGACACAGCATGAGGAAATTTGCTTTCAAAAGCCAACACAGATCATCTGTTCAGCTCCACTCTCACTCAGTTTTTCCTGACTGGGTACCCCACATCAAGCCTATCTGTAGTTCCTGAGACACTGCTCAGTCCTAACCCTGATCGTGATTTCTTTTTGCCACATCATCTTTCCACTGCAGACTCCCTGTATGTGACATGCTGAGGTACCAGATTAAAAAAGAGAATATCTGTACAGGTCTATGCCATCCTCCTCTCATTCATTTTGTGCCTCTTGCTGAACTAAAGGTACCCTTTATATCATCCAGGAGACATGTCACTGAGTCATCTATCCCATTATATGACCCCCCTGACACTCATTCACTTCGTCTGAGGAGGAAACCTATGCAGGGCAAAAATGAATCTCAGTCCCACCCTCATAAAGATCCAGCACATCCTGGGACATGGTGTGTATGTATTTATTGACACAGTAATCATGGCAAGTCACATTCTCTTTCTGTGTATTTAATGGAGACATTATTATTCTGCCCCCTTTGCCTCATTATAATAAAATCCTACCTTGGCTTTAATAACTAAAATAAATCTGCTTGACTCAGACCAAGAGCTAAGTTAGTATTCTTCCTAAGGACCATCTTAGCTATGCAATGGAGAGATGACACTCTACATCAGCCAACGTATGATAACCTATCTTTAATTTCTCTCTGTTCTGGTGCTATTATCTCTCCTCTGCCACAGCTGCATACTGCTATTGTCAGTGGTAAAGACAAGACATCTCTAATTAGAGGGCAGGATAAATTGCTTTTATCTACTTTTAACATGCTTTTACATGGCACCTGGTACACAAGTCTTAGCTAGGCAATGATAATTTGAAAAGCAAATCACTGCTTGGAGAAATATGATACATTTTAAAAAGAAAATTAAATGTATAGAATAGGAGAATCAACATATTGGAGATTGCTGAGCTTTAAAGCTGTCAGAAGTCTTGTATTCTTATGTTTTATATTGAGTTAAAATAAGCAATCACAGTCTATATACCCAGCAGTTTCTCTCCCTCTGTCTCTCTGGATGATCCAAAGAGCAAGCTGTGATTTTGGAACTATACATGCAACACAGCAAAGACACCCTTGCCACGCAACAGCTCTCTCTTCTCTGATGGTAAGTCCAACTGAACAGTTTTAAAACATGCTCTACAGGATCAGCATTGACTCATGCAGATTTATCCCTGGAATAAACCCATCCTGTACAGTACAAGTCCATATTAATGTTTTATATCATGCTTAACAAAAATGAATTAAAAAAACCCAAATATGCGAAGATAAACATCTATCTCTAGACAACAAAGCTTATTAACAAATGATTCACCTGTTCTTATGACTCACCTGTTACAGAAAAGCAACAAATTAGCTACTAAGGTCCAAAAATTATTGACCTTTGGCTTAGAGCAACTATCAAACATCAGTCAAAAATTTAATCTGTCCATTACCTCTCTGAGTTCAGTTCACATAACTGGGAGTGCACGACTGCTGTACTAAAACTCACTGTTCAATCCCTTTGCTCATCATCAGAAAGTATCAAGTGCTGTTCCATGAAAGGCACCGCTACAGAGATATATATTCTTTATAATGCACTGTCAGTTGGCTTCCTCTTCACTCGGAGTCAGCAGAACTCATACTTCTAACACATCCTCCAGGCTTTTGATTACATTTTCTTAAAAATCTGTTGAGCTTGTCTGATTGTTAGGAGCTTTCTGAGATTTAAGACTACATAGATCCAAATAGTGACTGGGCCAAATTATTTTATTTGCTATTTATTGCAACTTAGCTGTTTGGATAGTCTATAGAAACATCCAAGTGTGACAGCTTGAAGAGAAAAGCTCAGAAGAGCTTCTGCTGTTAGTTTAATGAAAGAGAAATCTCTTTGCCTCCAGACTATGATTTCTGGCCCAATTTTCTCCTTTGGTGGTGTGCACATTACTAAACGTACTCACAGAGCTGTAGTCTGCAGCATGCACCAGTTGCTGCCCAGTAAAATTCCAAGTACAGTGCTGGGAAAACAGGGCCAGGGAAAACACTGCAGGCTGGAACAGAGCTTTAGTCACATCAGATGAGTTTCAACCTAATGATAAAGCTATAAAGGATTTGTTTTCCCTAGCTCATTTGTATGAAATACCCTGCAAAGAGAAACCACTTGTTCTTTCTTCTTTAGTGCATAGACTTTTATTCAGTCCCAGACTGGGTCAGAAAGAAAATAAGCTAAGCAGTTTCACCAGGACATGCTATTCATTTCTCAGAGCTGCCATAAACTATAAGAGAGATGGTGTGCACGCGGAGTCACTGACCAGAGCAGCAGGGGTGCGTCAAGTGATGGGTGATGGGAGATTCGGTGCCAGAGCAGTGGTGGTCTAAGGCAGTAAGAAAAGATTTTCAGGGAGAGTGTCTCTGTTAACACCCTTGCTGACACTTAGGAAAGAGAGACAAGCTTTGGGAACTAAATTTTTCTTTAGTCTTGAAAAAGAAGGAATAAACTTCAAGAACAGGTTGAGAAAAATTGCCTCAGTGATAACCTATATTAATATACGAGCCAAGAAACGCCTGACTGGCATATCTTAGCAAATACAATTTTCAGAGCTGGTACTGAGCAAAACTATGAAGTGTAGGTGACAAGATACTTATAAAGACGTGTCGTGGTTTTAAGGCTAGAACACAGCCTCTTGCTAAAGACCTCCTGGGCTGAGGCAAGTACAGGGAGGGTTCCCTTATAGTCATGGGCAAGAAACAGACTCAACTTGGGAAAACACAAAAAACCCCAATTTAATCTGTTAACAATCAAACACAGAGCAAGATAGTGAGAAAGAGAACTACATCTTAAAAAAGCACCTCTCCCTCATCCCTCCCTTCTTCCCAGGCCCAAAGGCTTTGTTCCCGATTTCTCTACCTTCTCCCTCCCAGGCAGCACAGGGGACAGGGAATGGGGGTTGTGGTCAGTCCATCACACGTTGTCTCTGCTGCTCCTTCCTCCTCAGGGGACGGCTCCTCACACTCTTCCTTGCCCCAAAGTGGGGTCCCTCTGATGGGAGACAGGCCTTCACAAACTAGTCCAGCGTGACTTCTTCCCATGGGTCACAGTTCTCTGCTAATTCCTCCAGCATGGGTCTCTTCCACACCCACCTTCATAACAACCTCGTGAAACAACGGAGTGGCCACTCTTTTTGTTTCAGCTGGGGACACAAGGCATAGATTGTAATGCAATAGTAGTGCAATGTCTACTGGTGCTAGGTACCCAATCTGAGACCTCCAAGACGCCTTTTTTTTTGATTAGTTAGTGTTACCTTGCTCTTTGTACATTCAGAACAAAACTATTATTGATGTCAGTTGGAGCGATGAGTTCCGAGCATGCATGAAAAAACTGCCTTAGATCAAAACCCTTAAAAAGGGAATTAGTGCAGAAGCTTTGCTTAGCATATCTTCTTCAGAATCGCCTGGGGAGGTGTTGTAGAGATGAGAACAGAATCTGCTGCTTTACATAGCTGTGTAGATATTGGTGCATTGATATGCACATACATATCCACAAATATATGCACACACATTCGCTTTATTTATCAATTGATTTTTACAAGGAAGGAGATAAATTACACTGCTATTAAAAATAATTACTGAACAACAGAAAATGAGGATGGTAAGGACTGACCCCACATAAAATTTGGCATAACTTACTCTTGCTTTGGGCTAATTTGAAATTATAAAGTTTGTCTCTGATTCTCAGTTTGTGTCTTTTAACATAGTAGTCTTGCTTTCTCAGAACATATCCCTTATTTTTTCAGCTGACTTTGTCCTCCTTGAGATATTTATACTCCCTGAACAAAAGGATCAGATTAGATGGAGGAAGAAGCAAATTCAGCAATAGATAGCAACAAGCACTTTGCAGTACTTATCATCAGTGAATAAGGTCTGCATTTTTCCCAGATAAACAAGCAAACAGAAAACCAATGTAAATACATGGATAACCTCAATGGGTTCAGTGCTACAGACAGAAAATGTGCTATTTCAGGGGCTTCCAGGAGTAACTCTGACAGAATCTTCCCTGATGGAGGCAAAACATTTCTCTAATTAAAGAATTTTAAGTGCATCTTTCTCATCTGTTTGGACTACTTTTTATTCAAAATACTTAAAATTGGCCAAGCCCTGTTTGAAAATCAGAAGCTGATATTTATGCTACTAAAATGTAATTTATAAATATAATGAAGGGCTTTAATTTCTTCTCCATGTTTTTCATGTTTCAGGATATTGTTTTCCTACGTTAGTACCAGATGCACAGTAAAGACATGTTTATATTTCCTCTGCTTCAAGATAGCTAATCCATAATACAGTAACATCCCCATGTAACTTGCCGGTATCTACGTGCCAACCTAAAAAGGCTCATCGTCCTTGTTAGATTTAATTAGATCCAGCCACAACCGCCAATTAAGCTGTCACTTTAATATAGAACCAAAGCGTATGGATCAAATATGCAACCGTAATTGAAATTAGTCAGTCCTAGTTCTATTTTTTCCTAAAAAAAAAGTTGTCCTTATTAAAGGTACTTTATTATTTATTTCAGTTTTAACTTCTACCAATTCCCTGTGAATGTTGAAAATAAAAATAGAAAAATGCAAAAAGGAGATATTGGTGGAAAAATCAGAATGTACTATGGTCTGTATTACTTATGAATGATTAGGGAGACTAGGGAGAAGGGAAAGTTTGTACTAACAAAGCAACAACATAGTTTATATATATCTTGAGCTTTGAGACGCCGAGAGGATATTTGTTCGGTTGAAACACACATATAAAAGCAGGCAGGATTATGTTTCTCGTCAATTCAGTATATAAAAACTTGTGTAAAATCCAGCAGCAGACAAAGCACGATCCAACAAACTCTGACTTTTTAATGTTAGAGTGATTCTCAAGGAAAGTCCACTCTTAGTGACTCTTTCTGGCATGGCAATATATTCATAGAGTAAAAAAAATAGCAGTTTTGAAAAATCACAATTCTGTCAGTCTAAGCACCATTAATATATGTCTGTTGACTTTCAACATCAGTGTCCAAACTGAATTTGGGCTTTTTAGTGGATGTTAGCATGTACATTTGGCAAAAAAATCCCAGAATCTTTGACATAAAATATCCATCCTTCTATAAACTACAGATTTTATAAGGCATATATCCACATTGGCTATGCTCACACTGAAATTAGCTGAAAAATAAAAACGGAAAAAAAAATCAAAATGCAGCCGTTACTGAAGTCAGTAAGAAGGCTCACAATTTTTTCCCTTTGAGCAGAATCAGGCCTTTGGTTATAAAGTGCCTTCTGATTTGAAAAGTACATCAAGCTGATGATTCACATTCTTGAAGAGCACTTACATAAAAAGGCAAAGGTACAAATGTTAAGGTGCGTACTGCTACTTGCAGACGTGGTGATTGTTGACTACTGATGCTACAGTTCACGCTGATTCAGCTCCTGTGTTACTGGCATTATAAGCACTGTGTTCAGCTCAGGTGGGACCATTAATACAGAGATAACAGCTTTGAAACTGGTCCAGGCACAGCAAATTTTGTACAGATTCCCCTATAACAGAGAAGTCTGTGTTTATCCAGCTTCAACTTTTTATCAAAGAATAATAAAAATTCAGGTCAATCCCATTCCAGCAAGACAGGAGAAGAGAGCTTTTCTAAGAAGAGGGAGGTCTACAGATTTAGGAAGTCTTTTTTTCTTTCATTCCCTTCCCCTCAAAATGCCTTCCTAAAGTGGAGATACAAGGAGAAGGTGACAAGAAGTGCATAGAAAAGATTTATTTCTGGCCAAGCTCACATGTAGCCTAATCTAGGCACTTTCACAAGTGAGAGAGAAAAAGGAACAGTGGGAAGTGGATGAGGAAAGGAAATGGTTAGTTACATTCAGTTTTCATCCAAAGGGCTACTCATATACCAGAAAATACAGATTCTCTCTGACAATCTCTTCCCCACATAGTTTGGTATTTAAAGTTACTATAATTTGCGTGATTAAAGCTGACTTTTAGGTACAGTAAAAATTCTAGCCACAAATCTCCATCTTTAGTCTAAAGTTTTACCTTTTCATGTTTTAGCCCCATCTTGGCAGCTTTTCTGGACTCTGGGACTGGCAACTAAACACTTATGTCTGGACCTGGTTGCCTGGGGTCCTCCCTGTGCGTAAGCTGGAGCCATCAAGCACTTTTTATGGACCTCTGAATTGTCTTTTCCACTGCGAAATGCATTTGTGGTTTTCCCCTTGTCAAGTTGTGTCACAGTGGATATCAACCACAGTTAGTGCTGGGCAGCAGCAGATTTGCAGGAGAATGGACCCATGGTGTTCCCTCTCTGCAGCAGGAGACACCACCCCAGTCCTGGCTGCAGAGTGAAAGCTGGTCCATGCTCCTAGACAAGGGAATCTAATCCCTTTAATAACTTTCCCAGGGCTAGACGGCAGCGTCAGTTTTTCCCTGTTAGCTTTCCTTGAGAATAGCAGAAACAGACAAAATTTCCTGTAAAAATATATGTACATAGTAAAAATTATGACAAAAAAAGGTCTTTCCAAGACAAACAATCCATAGCCCTATTACCTTTGAGAGTTCAGAGATGTATTGTCATATATAGGTAAATCTGGTTTGCAGCTATGAATGACTCACAAATTAATGACTTTAACTGTTTTAACAAAATTGCAAATTTCCATGGAAAGAATTCAACCTTTTTTTTTCCTTCCCCTGCCTCTTCTAAATCACAGAAATCAAAAGCTCTGACATTGCTTCATCTGAGAATGTTTTCTTTGTTGAAATTAATATTTAGACAACATATTTATTTTTTAAAAGCCATGCTTTTCTGAGATTGAACTTGAACTCTACTCACTGGCAAGTCTGCATTTACAAGGCCGCCAGCTGAAAATAACACATGAAGAAAGAAGTCATGTGGAACAAGTCAGGGCATGACACAAATATTAAGAAATAAAATTCCTTGAAATATTCTGCACTTACACAGAAAAAGTTAAAGTTTGTGGTCACAGAGGAAAAAGCTTGTAAGCAGTCCAAGGCAGTATACTAACTATTGTAGTAAATTGAAACACCAAAATGTTCTTTTCACAGTGGCCTGCCAGTATGACAATGTAGGTAAAGCTGAGCAGCTGACCAGGTGAATGCTTTTCTATATATCCTGCACAGTGCCCCTCGTCGTGGCAAGAGTGTCCTGGATTTATACTGGACCGGCAGCAGAATTTGAAGATAATGTTAAAGCTGTGGAAAACCACTACCATGAATACAACCACCCAAATTTGCTTACAATGAGCCAAGACGTATTAAATGTTCAGAGTGAGATTGAGGAGAGGTTTAGAAATCGGTTGATATGACCTTCTTCCAACTCTCCATAAAATTGCTATGATAATAATTACCACTAGACTGTAACTTTATCTATTGCTTGCAAAGTGCTTTGAAGTTTTTAGATAAAACTTGATGTGTAAGATATTAAAACATAAATAAGCCACAAGGTGAAGTTTGGGTATTGAGAGCATTTCACAGAATCACAGAATCACAGAATGTTAGGGATTGGAAGGGACCTCGAAAGATCATCTAGTCCAATCCCCCTGCCGGAGCAGGAACACCTAGATCAGATCGCACAGGAACGCATCCAGGCGGGTTTTGAATGTCTCCAGAGAAGGAGACTCCACAACCTCTCTGGGCAGCCTGTTCNTCAAGATAGATATGGGCAAAATATTTTTTACTGAACTTTTGATGGTGAGAGACAAAGATTCACAAGCATCAGTTCTGTGGAATCTTCCACTTAGCATCTCTTTCCTAAAAAGAAATAAGTCATCATCTTGAAAATATATGTAGACTACTTCCAGTATTAGACGTAACTATGACATAACTATAACAAAGTCCCCTTTAATCATGTTTAGGAAGATGATATAATTTATGGTAGCTCTCTAATAATTCACATTTCAAAATAGAACACATTGTAGAATCCTTTTTGCCATGTGGTTAAAAATTCTGCTTTTTACCCAGTTCTGTTTCAAGATAAGAAGGTTAAGACTTTCAGACTGCATGCTCAGAAAGAGCCATGTGCTGTATTGTACAGCTGACTGGTGTATACATAAACAATAGCGGATTTGTGAATGGACCTAATCGTGTGCACATGCAAACCAAGAACTGTGGCCTTTTATGCTGCTGTTTGTGCAACACAAGCCGCAGATGTGCAAAGCGTAAATGTGCTTCTGCCTTTGGGCCACTGAGTAGCTATCGTACAACGATTTGTCATAAATTAAATTATTTCAAAGATGCAAAATAAGCATGTGCTTCACCTGCCATCTCCTCCTTTATTATGCCTGGTGCTATCATATCATAGTCTTCCTAATCCTCCTCCGTGGGTGGACTGTTTGCACCACTTCTGGTTTGTTTCTAACTGCAACGGTATTGCTGCAAGTTTTCTTTCAGCAAAACAGCTTTTATTTGGCAGCATCTTAACATCTATCACAAGAACCAAGAGTGAGTCCTTTTTGCTGCTCTGCCAAGATCTTGAAACTCACCTCCTTGTACTCTGAGCGTTTTTGACCTGAGCTAATGTGATTCTTGACCTGTCTAAGAACGCTGAGAATCAAACCGTCATCTCTTGGGAGAGGCAGCTTTAGCAAAATAATCTCGATCTCATTGAATCACCATGGCAGCAGAAAGAGATACAGATTTCTGTTGAGTGAAAGGATCTACGGACTGGAGGCAAGGTCACAGAAAAAAAACAAACTAACACAACCCCTTGCTCCTCCCCCCTCCAAAGAAAAAGAAAACCCAAAACCTCTTCCCTCCCCTCTTCTGTCAATACTTCTGAAAGCAGTCCTAGAAAATAACGGGGGACTGAAAACTGTGCCACTGCAGTTGTGGTGAGAGCCATTGAACAAAAGTGTTGGGCTTGGAGGGAGCCCAGGGGAGGTTAATCGCATCTGTGCATGCACGCAGGATGCGGCCGGGGATTACCCATGTAGCTACTTATCGCCTGAGATCCCTATCGTCCTTGCTAGCTCAGGTATGTTGGAGAACAGCTAAAACATCTCTACTAGTTTGGTCCATTAATCACTCAGGGCAAGGTTGGGGCACCCTCATTAACACATTTAAATCAGGCTGGCTACTGAGGAAATAAGCTGCACAGCGAAGTAAATAGTGAAATAATTTGGGCTGTTATCAGCTGTCCTCATATGCAACGAAGTATTAATTGATAGGAAAGCTACACTCTGGTGAGGTTTGAATGCAGACTGGCTGTTCTCTTCATAGACAACTAAAGAAAAACATAAATATTCAGAAGTCAAGCAAGAAAAAAGGTAAGGCATTGGTATGGTGTCTCTCTCTAGGCAGGATCTGCTCACCTGTGTGAGACCCGGGATGGAGGGCTGGTGCCCCACCGCCTGACCCCGTGCATCAGGTCTATATAGGAACCACTACACAGCCCTACATCTCATTCATCTGGCTGCACAGCCTGCCTCCTGCTGAACACCCAGCATCAGTATTAATGTATTCCCTCAAAATCAATGTGGAATGAGGTAATAACCTGAATACAGGACTGGGAGCTCCTGGTGCTTTCACTGATGCACAAGAAAAGGGTCAGAAAGCACTCAGGCAGCCTAGTTCATGTTCCTTCTTTGCAAAGAGATGTCGATGACTCTTGCAATCCCGGAAATCCCCCGAAACACCAGCGATTGCTGCTGCTTGCTGCGACGGCTGGTCGTGTCAGGGAGCAGAAGCACAGGCAGAAGGAGGGCACAACTCGTGAAGGAAGGAACACATTGCAATTTCGTGTGGCGAGCATGTTCATTTTAATTGCTGGGGAACAATGCTGCTCCACACCACCCACAGCTTGGGCCTCTGACTTAGTGGCACAGTCTGTCCCTACACATGCAATATGGCTCGCTTGGGTTTATTATTATTTTTTAACATCACTTTACAACGAGTAATTTAACGGTTTCTTTTCCTGTTTCTGAGTGGCATTTGTACACTGTTTTCAGGGCAGCTTTCTGTAATTTGAAGCACACATTTCTCTGACCTGTAACTCTTACCAGTTCAGGAAGGAAACTGCAGATGGTTTTTTTTGCTGCCCTGAGCTACTATCTTGGGCAAGCCGCTGCCTGCTTTACCTGCCTCTGCAGTTTGTCCCACACTAACGCAAGGTTAAAAAGTACTCTTGATGCATAGGGAACAGATTTATGGTAAATCCATGGTATTTTTAAACAATCACAATGAAAACCACTATCACGTTTTCCTTGGTGCTGGCGTGCTGCTGAACATTACGTAGGGTTCCCCCTCTTGGAACAGTTTTTTACTGATCTTGCTTTGTTTAAACTGCTTTGGTGCATGATTTGATGGAATGTGTGGAGCAGAAGGAAACTTTGGATTGAACGCCAGATGCCTGCTTCATTCCTCTAGCCTACAGTGTTATTAAAATATTACCAACTGGTTCTCAAGATCTTTCTACTGCAACAACTTAAAAATAATTTAGATATCAGTTTTTTTGCTTACTGTTGTGTTGTGATTGTTGTCTCTGTTGTCACAAGTATGAATATCAGGTAATGGGTACCATTCCTTTTTGTAGTTAGTAGTTTTCCTGGGGTGCTAGTGACAGGAGAAATGTATGCATTAAAACAAGCGTGATGGAAAGCAGCTCTCTTTATAATTTCAGCCCAGCTGCTGTATTGATGGATACAATCTTTACCACATGCTCCAGGTGGCTTCTAATGCCTGACTCCCTGCAGAAACCTCTATTTGCACATCTTAAACCACTTATTGGATTTGAACAGGATTTTTCAGCCTGAGTGCAGTAACAGTGTTCACTTATGTAATATTTGTAAATCCTGGCTTTACATTTCACTCACCAGACTATCTTCAGAGGTATTCAACAGGGCCTTTATGTGGTCTGATTCTTGCTTTTTAGTGAGATCCCGTCAACTTGTATGGCTACAAAGCACATTACTAAATTTATTTTCCATCATTGTCAGGGGTTTACAATGAAGTGTAACTCAATTAATCAGCCCTTGCTGAATAGTGCTTTTCTTTGTCACCAGATTTCATATAAAATTCATCTGAAAGCTTTGTATTCAAAGTTCACAAAGGTTAACCTTTATTCAGGGCATGCATCTCCAAAGGCTCTAATCAACTTGTCTACTGTTGTTTAAAACTTCACTTACTACTGTACCAGTTGCTTTGAATTATTGTGCTCGAGACCTTTATTTGGTGTCTGAGTGACTGAACTGGCACACTGAAGGCTGCAAAATAAAGGGCTTTTATAATTATGGATGGGTAGAGCAGCTACTAAAGGAGATATATTCCATCTTCTCTTATGCATTACAACTGTCCACCACCCAGATGTTTACTGTACACTTTGTAGCTGTGCAATAAAACTTCAAGTGTTCTCATTCCCTCAGTAATTCTGTGCACAGCCCAGATCTCGTATAATGTTTAAGGGACTTAATAATAAGTTAGTGTACTAATTAGTGGAGACAAGAGCAGACACCCATGATTTATAGCAAATGCCCAACAGATGATTACACTGCTGAACCACAAGTAAATCTTTTCAGCAGTGAGCCTTTACAATTAATTGCACATCAGTATACTTATTTTGGTCCTTTATATTAAAGTAAAAGGGAAAAGATGAAAATGTTTCCTTTGAAAGGTGGACCTTATGGTGGCTGCAGGTGTTTCTGCTGATAGAAGGCATTGGTATGCAGAAACAGAACCATTTTCAGATAGGATAAACTTCTATTCCCATCCTCCTTTGTTTAGTATGAAATATTATTCTTCACTTGAGTGATGTTTGCATTCCTTTCCAACACAGTTGGTTTGATTTGTGACCTGAATACAATGACATACATACCAATGATCCATTACATGAACTAACATATTTGGGATTCTTGAAGGTGGGAATGCAAGGGGACTGCGATATGACTACATTATTTCCTTGAATTTTGGAGTAAATTGCACATCCTTTTTTTTTTTTTTTTTTTTTTTTCACTTAAATCTCATGAAGACTTACTCAAATCTCATAAACTTACTATGAATGTAAGGCAGCTGGACTGACACAATAGATCTAAGGAAACATTATTGACCCTGTAAAACGGATTAGCACGACAGACTGTAACAGTTCCTCCCCAGCCTTTACAGTCTGCTGGATCCAAAGTCCACTTTGCACAATCTCCCAAGCAGAGAATGTTCTCCAAATTAACACATTTTCTAAAATACTTGCTAAGCTACAAACCCCACTCCAATGGAGCCATTGGTGTCCATCCAGTGAGTATTAGGCAGACAAGAATATAGATAGAACGTAGAACAGAAGCCAGCAAATAGTAGGCTTGAAAATGCATCATCAGAACACTAAATACAGTAGTATGCAAGTTTAACAAGAGTATTTACTTGAGACATTGACCAAACCTGAGGTAAACGACACACAGAATATAGTTTATAATTCACATTGAAAGATTATTTTGGGTTAATGACTATTACATTTAACGTAAATTATTTTTCTTTTCTTAATTAATACAACATAAAACAAGAATAAGTTTGATCCCTATATGTTAAACAATAACTATCAAGAAGAGGATTCAAATTAGTCATCTGGCCTCTCATGGCATCATGGACTTTTTCTTCAGTCTCACTGATATAAAAATGCCCGTGTCTTCATCTTAAATAAGGCAAACTTGGCATTCTAAAGCAGCTTTTAATTTTCCATCTGGAACTTCTTCCAAAGCAAAGATGGCTATTGCACTTCCAAAAGATAAAAGAAAATGAAAAGTATTCTTAACCTTTCCTCTGTTTTTTTTTCTAATTTTCGTTGTAATGTTCAAAATATTATTTGAGGCAAACCGAAATGTGAGGGAGGGAAGAAGGAGAAGAGACATAGACATGAAATCTCAAAAAGCTAAAAATAATGGAAAATCCCTAATGCTTTCTTTTTGCAAAAAAATGTGTTTCTCCTTCAGAGAATTAGGTTTCTCCATCAATATATTGGAAAATTGAAGATGATCCACAAAAACCATTTTTCAACCAACACTACTGTAATCACAAGGCTGCTAATGACATGCTGCATAGCTTCAGGGCAAATCAATTAATCTGAACATCAATATCTCCATCTGTGATATGAATATAATAATTCTTCCTTTTTTCTTTATTAATTTGCAATATTCTCTCCTTACTTGCCAAGTGCCCATAACGTTAATCGTTGAGGACTAATTCCAGGGAGACGGAGGGGCTGACTAGCAGAAAGGCCATGAACCCACAGACGGAGGTCTGGTCCAAAGCTTTCATAGACAGTGGGGATCACCCCAAGAGCAAGGTCTCTGTCCTGCTTACCACAGGGCAACATTATCCCAGGGAATCCTGGGGGTGAGACCTCTCACCACAGCATCCAGGGAGCCCAGTCTGACCCCATGTTTTGGCCACCCATCAGTGTTGCCCGCCATTGGCTTGGGGAGCATTTGCTCAAGAGGCTATGCCTGGTGTCAGCTCCCTTACTACAGCATGATCGAGGATCAAAATATTTTATCCAGGATGGCCTTAAAGGCTGTCAGACGCACAGCAATAAGCCTCTCATGAGGTACTGACTAAGAGCCCGCCAAAGCTGATGGGCAGTGCTGTCACTGTAAATAGGGTCCGCAGCACTTCACAACTATTAAAGTCAATTTTACTTGGGAGTCATCTCTTCTAGAAGCGACTTATCAGTCACTCTGCTGGCACGTTGCAGTCACATTGCTATTACAGCCTAGTCACAGCTCCCGTTACATGACAGTTGCTTTAGAGTACAGAGCAATCCCATTGCACTTACTTTATATTGACAGTTGTACGATGCCACTGTCATAGCACAGATATTTCCTTGTCATAACTTAGCGACACTGTAGTCACACGACAGATACTTTTTTAGAGTGCACTGAATCTTTTGCATGGAAAACTCTGATAATGGCAGTCACTGCTTAGTTATCTCTTACCTGTAGCTATGACAAAAACATTTTGTGGTGGTCACTTGCATTAGGTGCTTTGACTGTCACACAAAGAACCACAGAAATGTCGCTGTTGCTCACTACAGGACAAGTCCTGGGTCCTTAGATCCACTCTAAAGCCAAATTAAGCTAGGACCTTATTATACTTACAGCCAATCCCATATTTTGTATAGGCTCCTTAGTCTTACTGTTCAAATAGTGTACTCATTTCCTCTGGATTTTGAATTGTTATTCTTAATAAAGCTATGTGAATAATTAAGCATATAATTCTCTTTGTATATTTTCACAAACAAAGAATCCTTTTTTTCAAAAACGTTTGTCATATAATTTCTCATTATAATTTTGTAACTCTTTGTAGCTGCTGTGCTGCATGTATTTAATGAGCAGCATGTAGGTTGTGTATTGATTTTGTTCTAACGGCATATTTCTGTTCCCTCACTGACTGATGAGTCCAAAGAGAAGTCACTACTGATGTTAAAATTTCCTTCAGCTTTTTGAGCAAAATGTTACACTGGAAACTGACACTGCTTTTGACAGACATTCCTCCACATGTCTTTAAAAAGTAATCATTTTCTGGCTATTATATCACAACTTAGAGAAGGGAAGAACTTATGCAGTGAGAAAGTTTAAATATTTGTATAAATGGAGATTTTGCGGTATTGCCATTACTGTACGTTTAGCTGAATATTACAAAAGCTGGTTTTCCCTAAATCTCCATAACCCACCAGCAATGAAATACTGTCCTAATTCAAATCTGCATCAAAACTCATCACCTCAAAGTCATTTCACACCAGCACCAGATAATCAATGCAAGTCTCCTCTCTAGTTACAGAAAATATCCCAGTGCGGAAGAAATAATAATAAAAAAATCACCCACTCCCAAATTATTTTCTTTGATACTGTAATGAACTATTGATTCTATGAGTAAGTGTTCCATATTCCTGTCCAAATAATCTTGGGACTCATTGTATGAAGACTGGCCCTTGTCCTAGGTTCCCAGCTCTACAGTTGGACTTCATTACAGACTGTACACATCGTAGGGACTCACATTTCACTTCAAATACTGAGTTGGATGCAGCAGAATAATTTATTCTTAACTGTCAGCAAACTTTGCTGAAGACAATTTTATGTTTCTGAGCTGTAAGACATGAAGAAAAAAACTGATTTTAAGTCTTTTTTTAAACAACTTTTTTATAAAACATAACTACAGCAAGACCTTCATATAAATCTTAATAATTTCAACATTTTTTCCATCTTGATTTCCCAAACAGCTATTGATTTGCTTTAAATTATGTCAAAGATAAGTGCTGTTCCTCCTCAGGGGATGTTTCTGTGTACCCAAAGCCAAAGCTCATCACGGTGGATGTCGTACCATAGTATGACCATTCTGGGAAGGAGACTGATTTTTAGTACAGGCTGCTACACTGATTCTCTTTCCTGCACATTGCATTGTGGCATTATCTTCTAATTATTCACCTGGTGTATTTAAGATGCAGATCTTTAAGTTCGTTCTCCCTATGTCTCTCCCACTGAAATGTTCTTGTTTTCAAAATGAAGAGAATACTGCAAACTGCATTAAGCTTTATAAAATGCAAAGGCAAAGGATGCCCTTGGAAACACCACTACTGATATCAGTGGAGGTCATATGGACCTTGCTGAACTTGACCTTGAAGCCCAAATTTTAAAATTATGATGCCTCTGGTTTTAGCAGGGATCAGACCTAAGTATGTCAATGTGAGTTTTATGAAAACTAGGGTATTTTAACAGGAAAAAACTCATTTTTACATGGAAATGCAGCACAAATGGAACAGGTTTTGTATCTGGATACTTTATAGGCTGTGTACTTGTGCCAGTGCTTAAAAATGACATATGTATAGGATGTGCCAGTGCAAAGCCACATTAAACAAGAAGCCTGATGTTCTGTTGATAATCTAACATTTACTCTAGCTGATACCCTTCACACTTATTTTCAGCACTGCATTACTAAAATCTTTTGCAATAAAATTGAAAATGAAATAATCTTAGCATAAAGTCAAATTAGAAAAGAATCAATAAGTATTAACATTTTATTAAATAATCATGGGAAAACCAGCAAGTTATCCAATAGAAAACAAATTATACTAATACAAATGAACAAAAAGCTAATCAAGAAGAAGAATCTGAACACCCACAGAGGAGTTTGCAAGCTGTCCTAGGTTTACTTCATTATTATGAATATACAGATAATATCTGATGAAAAATGAAGACAAAAATCTAAAACCAACTTGTACTGCTATATGACTAAAATCATAAGCAGCCAGATTATGCAGATCTGCCAAGTGAAAGCTTCCAGTCATTTCCCTTTTCACAGCACATTTCATTCTTATACTGCAGTAGTACTCAGCATGGAGCAGACCTGCAGCCATTCAGTGGCCTTCAGCTTCAAGACCTCTCACAGAAAGAAAGATGCAACAGATGTACATACAGTCTTGTTCTGAGGCCTTGCATTGTGGGGCAGATTTTGCACCAAGCAAAAACTATGTTTTCTTAGGCATCACTCATCTCCAAAATTCTGACCCGAGCCTGTGAACTGCAATGTGGCCTCTGCCAACTCCAAAGAAATTGTTTAGGATGTAGAGAATCTTTTCAGAATGATCTATCCCTATATACAATTTTCTTGGCACCTCAAAATGAACATATATTTTCTCAGTTTGGAGGAAAATGGGTTGAAAACATCTGTTTTTCATGCCGTCACACTTTTTTAATTTAAAGAGCAAAACCAGAAATATATAGCGGAACTAATATGGGACACAGTCTTTTTACACTTATATGTACTATCTGTAACTGGAGCAATAAAACTTTCAAAAACAAATGACCTTTTTTATGTCCCCTTTTATTTGTCTACTGTTCAAATAATAAAGAAAGTCTATAAAATAGTTCTACTCTGTAACATGTGAAGTTAAATCCAACTCACCAACATAATGAAGGAATGATGCTCTCTTAAAAATAGATCCGGTTGTAGCTTAATTAAAAAAGTTAAATACATTCCATTGCTATGAGGCACTTCACAGCAACACACAGTTTATTTTCTGGAATTAGTATCTGTGTGAAAAAAAACCCCTTAAGTTCAATGCTTACTGTTATGGATTAAGGTAGTAGAGGTGTAGGATGCTATCAATTTATTTTTTTGTTATTTTTAAACCGTGCTAGTGAACAATTTCAAGAAATTATGTGCAAAGACAAGGAGCTGCTTGCTTGTTTTTTTTTTATTAATGCAGCTAATTTAATTTTATTTCTTCTATGCATTTCAAAATATAAACATATAATAAAATATTTCGAGTTGGTATGTTTCATTGTTAAAATGTTATTTCTGAATAGTTTCTTTTATGCACTGAAAATACCTTGTATTTGGGTTATTATGAGCAGTATTTTACTTATCATCTGATACTACATGATTTGTGTGTGCAGTATTTATTGGATATTGTCCAGGTGAAGTGTCCCCGTAGAGGGCCAATACAAGCTGTCATATAGTCCACAGCAAGGAAATCCTGGGCAAGGACCTGGTATCTTTCTAGGTGCACAACCACTAACTGGGTGGCTGGCCAGCACACCATGGGTATGTATGCACTGATGGGGCATCAGGCCTGACCGTGGCTGAGGGTCATGGCTCAGCCAACCTCTGCCACCATCAGATAGCATGTGCTGTGTCTCTGGGTCTAGCTGGCCCAAAAAAGATGATTTGACAGGTCATGTGGTATGCAGACCTGGTTTAAGTGGTTTAATAAATACAATTAGCTATCCTTGAGTGGATACACAGACTGTGTTGAAGGTTTCCTGACTACCAAAAACTGCTAATGAAATGTGACCACAATTCCAGCAACATCAAATTCTCCATTTGTCCAAAAGCAAGATTAGGGGATTTTGTCCAAAAATTTAACTTAAAAATTGGCGGTTATCTTCCATTTGCATTATTATGATACCATGGCTGTGCACTGTGGTAGACTCCTCAGTTATGTGCACAAATATGTTCACAGCAGCCCAAAGCTTGAACAAGGCACACAGTGATTAACTGTTGGTTTTCTCACACACTAGAGAATTGTGGGGTGGATCAGAGAATAACACTGTGATATTTTTCTTAATATATTTTTATGTGAACTGTGAAATAGCAAAACATCTGGAGATGAGAAGGACAAGTGCAACAGGGAACATACCAAAAGGTACAAGCAGGAGTTACAACACAGATTTTAAACTCCTGGTGGTACTGTGTGCAGAAAAAAACCCAGCAATTGAGAGTCCAAGAGGAAATATAATGTTACTGAGGCAAACGTGCCAAGATGGAAATCATCAAACAGAAGCTGTTATGCACTAACTCAATGCAGAAATCACTCAGTGCCTGAAAAAGGGCACTTCCATGAACTATCACAGAATCACAGAACCACAGAATAGTTGAGGTTGGAAGGGACCTCTGGAGCTCATCTAGTCCAGCCTCCCTGATAAAGGAGAATGTTAAGTTGCAGAATGTGTGCACAAAAAAAAAAAAAAAGATAGAACCCTAGTTACACAGGAAATCATTAAACTGCAATCTCAAGAAATAGCACAAGCATGACAACTTACATGGCAAAAATTCAAGACCAGTAATGGCTGGTGTGTACAGATGATGTGTCATAATGGTTTTTGCCTACAGAGAAGGACTTTGCTTTGCCAACATCTACCTTCTGACTTCACCAAAAAATTCACTGCATTCCAGCGATATGTGATTGGACTGCGTAAAGGTCATGATTATCTGTTGAGCCAAATGGGAAATGCAGATGAGACACTAGTTTCCTTTGATGAGCCATCCAAAAACATCGTTGAAGAAACAGGCACAAAATCCGTCATCGTAAAAACTTTGGGGAATGAAAAAATGTGCGCTACAGTAATGCTGGCAGTGTTAGCAGATGGTATAAAATTGCCACCGTATGTGATCTTGAAGCGGAAAACAATGCTGAAGGACCAGCTGCCTACTGGAATAATTGTTAGGTGTCAAAACCAAGGATGGATGTCTACAGACTTAATGAAGGATTGGCTGAACATCATTTGGAACAGGAGACCAGGTGTGCTGGTATGCAAAAGGAGAATGCTTGTCCTAGGTACATTCAAAGGGTATCCAACACCAGCAAGGAAGAATATCATTGAAGAAATGAATGCCACTCTTACAGTCATACCAGGAGGAATGTCACAACTGCAGGTGCCTGATGTAGTAGAGAACAAGCCCTTTAAAGAGTGTTTGTAACCCTTATGGCTCTTGGCAGGGGATCCTGCTGTAACTCCTATAGGGAAGATAAAGAAGTCCTAGAGCAGCACTGCTTTGTCGTTGGATTAAGACAGCATGGGATCAGATAAATCCAGAAGTTGTCACTGAGGGGTTTTTGAAATACTATATTACAAATTCCATGACAGAAGCCAATGATGATTTGAGTTTAAAGAAGAAGCTGAGAGTGGTGAAGACACTAAAAGTGGGGAAGAAGTTGAAGATGGTGTAGAGTGACAATGATGGAAATGATGAAGGGGTGCCAGATGAAAAATCTAGCCTGTAATAGTAATAAACCATAAGAGAAGACAATAGACTAAATTCAGGCAAATCATCAGTGAAAAGTTTATATCCTTATTGTACTTTGGTTACACATAGGTAAAAAAGTTATTTGTTTATAACGTTTTCTTTAGGGATGTTATTTTAAATTCAGTATCATTGACCCTGGGTAATATGAGATATTGTCTATAACATGAAAACTCAAGGGAATAATTTTGACAGATTATATTCTGAGAAAGCAGTATTAGATGAGTATATCTGAGGAATGAGGGAAAGCTATTTCTCTCTAAACTATTTACCAATCTGTTATGTAAACAGAACATTTGTCAAATAATTAAAAAAAAAAGCCAACAACAAACAAACTGCTTTTCAGTTGGTACTGTTACTGGACGGAATGACAAATTTCCTAAGCTCAGAGAAGACAAGGATGAGGATCTGTTGTGAATAAGGGTTCAATGTCTGGCCCATTGTTTTTATTTCGGTGTAGATGTTCTGCAAAACCCAAGAAAATAGCACAAATATTGCTTTGATGACTCTTAAAGTGAGACACAAAAAAGCAAGCCAGCCTGGCTCTCCCCACCCAACCCCAAAACCAAAAGAGCCGTCCTTGTACACCTCCATCTATGGAAGTCTGAAGATCTGGAGAATCACAGAGACATTCACAGATCAGGCTGTTTCAGAGACAGCTGGAGAAGGAAGTTACCTCCAAGATTTTGATCCTCACTGGTACCTTGCCAGAAGAGCTCCAGCTCTTGTGTCTTCATTTACTGTGATGAGGCTGTTGTCCACAAGGAGCAGATCTAGAAGGTTAGAGCAGAAAGCTATGAACTTCTGCCTGTAGAAATGAAAAGCCAAGGCACATCCCAAACCTGTGCTGTAGGAAAGTTTAAAAAGTCAGTGGCCAACTTGAAACTCAATGCACATCTTTGCTGGGAAAGGACTTGTGAGGCAGCCTCCTGCACTGGAGAGTTCTGTGCAATTGTCTGCACTGGAGAAAGCGAGAGGCAGAGATACCACCAACCAGATCGAGAAAAGACAAACACGAGCCAACGAAGTCTTTCCACTGACTTCAGTGGGTTTTGGCTCAGGTCCCTCGCAAATACTGTCTATTTTAAAGGTCAGCGGTGGAAAATTTGGATATTTAATATTATTCCCATTTTTTAAAAAAAGCAACAAAAAATATTCTCAAGGTAAGATTTCCAGGTGTACAGTGCTTTTTTTCTTGTTGCTGTGTGGAGGAGACCAACAGCCTTTTGTTGTGAAATGCACTTATAACTGGTTCCCCAGTACATTTATCTCTTCAGCTATATATTGCTTTATTTATCCATTCCTATCAGCTTTTCATTTGTTTTTTCTAAACATTGGTGCTGACTATACAGAAGCCAAGAAAATTCAAGGCAGTTTCCAAAGCTGATCATTTTTTCTTTCTTTTTGTAGTGAAGACTCCAAACCAGCACTGACGATTTAAAAATGTATGTCTAGGGTTTATAAGCAAATTGACTTCCCTTGCTATTCTGTGATGGAGCCTTAGAAATCACACAATGCCTGTCACTACTTTTCAGATATTTAATAAATCTGGTTCAATGATTTTCTGACAATTCTCCACCAAAATTATTCAGGCAGCCTGAGTCCCTCTTGAAGAAAAAAAAAAAAAAGTCAAAACCAGTGCTGTATGGATTCAATTTCAAGCCAATAAATTGTTGATTAATCTGGCTCATGGTGTGTATAAACTCAGATTTAGCTCTAATGGTAATCATCTCCAGAGTGCCATACAGCTGCATGCTTTCATTTCACACCAAGGGAGCAAGGATTAAATCCCTAATGGAGAAGACATATAAACAGTTTTAGTCTCTGCAACAAGCACAGTCCCCATGGCAGCGTATTTGTGTATACAGCACGTGAACGTGTGGAGATGAAGGAGGGATTGGTTTAAAAAAATAATAACAATCTTCACAAGGTGACTGGTGCAACATGTAGGACAACAGAAATGAGTGAGGGAGAAACCCTAAGTGGAGTGGGGCGACAAGTTTAGCAGGGTATATTGCTGTTCGTGAGTCACCTACACCGGCCACACTCAGGTGGCGTAGCGTAAAATATCGCTCCTGCTCTGAGTGACAACATATGTACGGTGACAGTCTGAGACAGTGAGCCGTTACGTGCAGGCTGCTGATAGCCGTAAACTCCTAACAGCTATGCATGTTCACTAGTGTGCCGCCCTGACTATGAAGTGGTTCTTTAAAATCTGGTTTTGCCCAGACCCTTATTTTCCACCGTACAACCTTCCCAAAGCTGTCCCAAAATCTCTAATATAACAGTGTTAAACACAATGTATTTTTAAAGCTCTTTTTTTCTTAGAGATTTTAAATCCCATTTATTGGTAACTAGCTTTTAAAATGACATTATTCCTTGCTGCATTTAACTCAGTCCAAGAGGAAAAAAAAAAAAAAAGATGCCAGATGTCACGGGGCCAATAAGCAGGTGGGCCGAAGCTTCTGTACCAATTCAAACTGGCACCACATCAAACCTGGTGGGTATAACCTTTAATTCAGTGCTTCCCTGGCACCAGATCTAGTGCCATCTGCTTAGCTTTGCTAAGCTGTGCTTGTTTCTGTGCAGGGACGATGCCAACAATGCAAACTGTCTCCTACATGTGCAGGGAATCATCGGTGCAACTAGTTTTTCAAGACCCATATGGTGGCATCTGCAAATGTACACTGTCAGCATTGCTACTCATACCACCCTTCGTGTTTAAGAATGGAAGGAGAGAGCCCTGCTTCACAATTCACATCCAACTGAAGGGATATTATCTCCCTCTGTGTTCCGATTCTGAAGGGCGACTCCAGGGTGAAAGGAACATATAGATTTTAAAGAGGAAGCAGTTTAGAAATCAGGCTTGGGAATCAGGGGAAAGCAAGAAACAGTTGGGAAAAAAAATGATGATTTTGTGGAAACCCTCCTAACTCATTGCCTGAAAGCTTCCCCGATGTAGTTAAAGCCAAAAAAAAATCACTGTATCTTGGCAGCCAGGGCTATGAAACGGTCTAATTTCACAGCACTCACCCCAAGACATGGACACTTCCACTTGGCAGGAATGGATGCCATACTATCGCCTCTTCTCCGTGAGCTGGTACCATCAAGAAGAGTACAGGTCAGAGGGACAGGGTAGGCAGAGGCTGGCTCCAGAACAGCTATTTTGGTGCTTATTCCAGGCATTAAGAAAAATGGCTACTGACACAGAGTAGGGGAGGAAACAATAAACCCATATGCAACGGTGAGCAAACCTAGAGCCATTAAAACTCACTTCAAACTCTCCAGTTGAAGTTTCTCTTTGTTAGAGAGCAGAAATACCTCATTCCAAGTGCAAGGACAGGGAAGGGCATGGGGTTTATGGCCAGCCGATGCCTCCTCCTTGCGTCTCCCCTGCCTGCTGACACACATCCTCAAAAGTGCAGGCTTTGCAAGTGCTTTGCAGAACCGGCAGGTGTGCGTGGCAGTTTGGAGAGGAAGGGCAGAGAGGCACCATCCTTGCTCACACCTCTGAGCATTGGCTTGGCATTTTCCACTCCATGACTTGGCCACTCAGACATTCCCACTGGCTCTGATACATCACCACCTATCACCAATGTCAGTAAGCAAGATCCTGACACGCTGCTCTGCCAACCATCATCAGAACACCTCTGTGCGGTCAGGAAAAGTACATGTTGACCACAAAGAGCAGCTTTCCTTGCTGCAAAATGATTGATCGCTCTCATAGAAGGCCAGAAAAATTTGCACCAAAGAGTTTGAACAAAGCTGCTTTCTTTGGATTGCAGGCTGTGCGGTGGAATGGTTAAATACAAACAAAAGGGATTTTTTTTCAGTGGAATAATTTTCCACATTTGATTTCACGGAAATTTTCTATTGATCTAGCAGTCTTCAAAAAAAAATCACATTTATATAGAGCATAACTCCACCTGACAGTGTGGCTTTAAAGCAAATCCTTCTTCCCTTGCTCTGTGTTCCTCTGATCCACAAAAATTCTGAAACACTTTTAAATAAGGAAAAGGTTAACCCAGCAGTTTGAAAATTAGGAAGCCTGCTGCCATTTTCCTTTGAAACCTCAAGCAATTCTCTTTTCCTACAATAACATGAGCTCTCCCTCCACTTCCCTTGGTGTCATTGCCCCCCCACTGCATGAGCAGCATAGCCCTCTCGGGGTCAAATTCTGCTTATAAGTCAAGGCAGGGGCAAAAATTATTCTTAATTTGCAGGAAACTTATGAACCTTCACTAATTCATGGCTTAGTTTCAAGATGTAACAAACCATGCCAATAGCGCTTTTTAAAAATTTTAATTCTACCATCCAGGTTGTCTTCTATTTATTTAGTGTGAGATAACTGAACAGCATCAAACACAGCTGCAAGTCATGTCACTGGTAATGAATGAGGACTTTTTTGTTGCTGTTATGAACAGCTAGCTTTAAACTGTGACCTTTAAATCACTCTAGTCCAAAACTGCCTTTTTTAAAATTTTTGCACTCCACATATTCCTTTCCTTGGCATGCTATCTTCTGAAAAATTGCAATTAAAGTTATAACTAATAGAAAACAAAGACTTCTTTATGGAAAGGCAGTCTCGTTTGGGCAGAAAGATACAAGTAGAAGAAAGATTTATTTATTCCTTTGATACATTAACAAAGCATATATGCCAACGTAATCTGGCTCTGAGTGTTAGACTACATTTTCTTCTTTTAAAACAGTTCACCATGATTGGTACACAATCTGCGTGAGATTTCTGAAGGTGTCCTCATCACGTGCGTTTCCACAAACAGACAAACTAGAAAAGGTTCATACTTATCACAATTTTGATGCAGATGCTGCTGGTGCATTGCAGAAAACAGTTAATTGTCAAAATTCACTGCTTGCACTGTTAAGAAGCATTTTTTGTTTTTACAAGGAAAGATTACTTGCAAATACTCCCTCTTGTGATCAAAGCTAGAAAACCAATGGAATAATTTCCCACTGGTTCAAATCCTTCTGACTGACATTGCTCAAGTTTTACAAATAACCTGCATACAAGATTTTTAAGCCCTTCCATTCTTTGGTCTCTTGCCTTTCAGAGACGTTGAAAAAAGGCTCATTCACCTCCTGATGAGGCATTGCATGTGCTGAACTTCATATTTCAATTCATTACTCTTGTGAAGAGGACATATTTAAGAGGATACACTAATTTCTCCTTCCCCAGTTGATAAGACAATATTTTAAAATTGCAGAGGTTGGTGAGTCTTCAAGGGCATAAAGCAGCATTTAAAACAACAACAAAGTTCATTTTTTTTTTCATCTTAGTGTCTTCACTGATTTAAAAAATATATTATTCTTGACACAAAGTCCTTCAGCTTTGAGTTTCACTCGTTGATCAAGGGTAGCTGCTGGACATTATGAGGTTAACAATACAACACCTGCCTTAGACTTTCCAGAAGATTGTTTAAGATGCATACAAATATCTGAAAAATAAAAAGAAAGTACATAAACCATGTTTTAAAGGGTTGTTGAGCTCTCTTTTTCTGGTTAGCCAAAAAGAGATACTGGCCTTAGAAAATCCCTTTTAAACCAAGAAATTCCACCTTAGTACTCATTCAGAAAATCCAAGTTTGTGAAAATCCAGCCTTATCTCTTAGCTGGTATTTATTTTTCACAAAAAACTTATTTAGGTAACTAAGTGTTCCATGTACAGATTTAAGTCTTAAATTTAATGACTTAATATTTCATTGAGAGCTTACAATTAGCATGTTACTCGTTTGCCTTGCTGCCCACTAGACACGCTCCACCATTGATTTTGTTCTGTTGCTGTGGAAGAGGAATATCACTTCACAAATCAAGTATTAGGCAAGGTAGAACATACTGTTTTGATGGATAGAAGATATTAGAGGCAAAAAATAGTTAAGGAAACTAGAAATAAAATACCCAAACTTTGACCCATTTATGTGATTTTACAGAGCTCTGGTTGCCCTCTTCAGCTACTCGAGGCAGATTGAAAGAACCCATGATCGCTTATGCATTTCTATATGTGGTCAGCAAAAACATGAATGCATCTGCATTTGCTCCTAACTATTACCACATGAAATGTATGTGGACTATTGAAGAGCTAGTAGAGAATCTCTTCGCTTAGCTATGACGGACCATGTCTCTGGAGGATCCCAGCCCTGTATGTCACTCTAAGACCTAGATCCTACAAAAGTTTCTGTTCATACTTCAGAGAACTCCAACACAAACTTCTGCCAACTCTTCAGACTGCTTATTGCTATTTACTGGACATCTCAAAATCTTTTTTTTTTCCCCACAGACATTTTTATTTATTGCTTTGGTTTACTATGTATTCCATACTCCCCTCCTTGCATGCCAGTGTATGTTACTTTGGTCACCAACAAACAGTTGTTATTTACCTCTATTGTATTTACCTCTGTTATTTACCTCTACAGAGGTTCCTCTCGTTCTGTTGAGATTGCTCCTGAACTTTCTTCTAGACACTCTTACACACACTGCTGAAGCGCTTTCTTACACTAATTTATTCATACATATCTACACCATCCGAATACCAACCTATATCTAAACCTGTAAGGTAACACTCATGACTTGACCAATTTGCTTCCAGGGTTCTCAAGGCTCAGTAGCAGACTGCCACATGCCCGGAGTAAGAAATGATCAACAGAACGTTCACCCAGCATTTTTGTCTCACTTGGTTATGTCAAAACATTCCTATCAAAATTATTCGTTTCTTTTCTGTCAGCAAGACCTTAACCGTGGATTGTCTTAGTTTACGAATTAAAAAAGTTCTTAGAAACCAAGTAGAACAGAGCAGACAAGGAAAGGTCCCTTGGCCCAAGCTGTGCTAGAGCACCAGAGCAGCATTTCACAGTAAACAACAGCCAGGGTAAAACCTTTTAGTGTTCCTCACACTCCGCTGAATGCTGTTCTAGTGCATTTTCATCAGGGGTGTCATAAAGCACACGCAAGGAATGGTCTCTGGGTTTTGCGAGTCCTGAGGATGGTGGGGCTGGCTCCCTGCAAGTGGAACTGACCTTTCTGAAGCATTTGCTCTGGCATACCAGGGGCTGAATAACCTGAGAGACAGACATAGAGCACATGTAAATAAATGAATCACACAGAGGAATACGAAAATTCCCATGCAGGATATGCCTTTTGCCACATGTTAACCCTTTCTGCAGAGAATTTATGGACAAAGAAGTTGTGTTGATAGCTGCAGTCATCTGTGCTAACTCCTCCATAACTTCATCCATGTGGAGTGAAGTATTTCTTCAGCAATGTCTGGAATGTTCCCACATCTGCTCAATTTATTTCAGAAACGCCAGCAGTGTCACAAAAATTGTTCATCTACACAGGCTTGTACAGGGTCTCAAGCTCTAATAAATATTATTACTTATTAATCAGTGACATTCATTTTTGTATGTTTAAACCTATTAAACACAATGAACAACAACAGAGACAAGAAAAGTATAATCCCCACTGCCATTACATTCCCACTTAAACAGATGTTTCCTTTCCTTGTTTTATAGACTGGAAGAAGTAAATTAGTTGCAGAGTTTGACAACACATTTTTTACAGCAGCTTACAAACTATTTAAAATCACTAAGCAGGAGTATTAGCATTGCATTTGCTCCAGGGCTACCATGCCAGTGAAATAGGCTTACAGGCACTTCCCTAAAGCTTATGAATGATTCAAACCCAGTTGATATGCAAAATCATATAGACATGCTCTCTCTCAGATATTACATGCTATGCCTATTTGTGAGAAGGCATGCCCACCAGCATCTAAAGTATAGTCTTTATTTGTATTGAGTAGAATTCCAGCTCTGAACGGGATAAGTTGCCAACCACTGTAGAAACATTAATCTCCATTCTCAAATAATTTATACTAGGATTGTAAATCAAAAAGGAAAAGGGAAGATATAGCCACTAAACAAGTGTGTCAGAAAACCAGGAGAGGTTGTAGCTGTAGTGTCCTATTCCATGAGATGTTCAACCACTGTCAAATTTAAGACAACCGGGTATATACTGATCTTATCAGAGTGTGTGATTGCACTGTTATATCATTCCTAGTTGGTAAAACCAGTCCTCGCTTATTCAGTTCATAACCATGCCTCGCACTGGCATGCTTTCTGTCCCTGCCCTAAAAGAATGATGGCTATCCAACCACCCTAGGAAAAAAAAAATATTAGCACAAAAATATTTATTTGGTGTGAGGAATGCATCTCACAAGGAATGTGGAATTTCTGAAGTTCAGTTGCATTGCCAAACTACTATGGACAACCATAGACAAGCACAGGTTGAACATATTTATATAAAAGGTAGATTCCCATCCTCCTAAACCCACATCTTTCAAAGAAGAATACTCAAAAGATTGCATTTAATTCCTGGCTGCACATGCCGCACAGGTTGGGCTAGGCTGGAGATGAAGGCACATGAGTAAATACGCAAAGGTCTGGCCAGTCAGTAGGAGTTCCCACAGAGGCAAATGACGGGTTTCTGGTATGCATGAACAGGGAAAGATTTGGGCTGAGAAAACATTGAGATACAGTTATTTTGGAGATGATTGAAGCATTGCAACAAATTAACCCTCTCCCTCTTTTCCTGCAAGCTATCCTTTGGTGAAGGAGGTGGAAGGAAACTCTATCCTGCTGCAACTTCAAAACCCCTGTTGCATGGTACTAACACTCACACTGCAGCAAGGAGGAGCTGGTCTATCACCCTACACACTCTTAGGATGAAGATAAAACGTCCGGGACACAAGATGAACGGACAGAGAGTCACCGGCGTTTTGGACAAGCTGTAGTCTGTGGAACAGAAATTCAGGAGAGCCATGCAGAGGAATGCCATCTTAAGAAGAAGAATTGATGAAAAGTGTGGTTGAAGTCACAGCAGGAATACAGGGGCAGGAAAGTACTGGTCCAGCTAGTGTACGCTGATACATTGGTAAATCTGCCTTCATCTGTACCAGCTCTGGATTTTAACTTGATATTACATCTAAAAGAAAGGCAAATAATAAATAACATTTCATTAGTTTGAATGAAAATATTCAGGAAATGAAAATTGAAGTCTGGCTAAAAAAACCTGACTGTCCCACAGGAGAATAAATGTAGATCACTTATCTGCAATTTAAATTTCAACCTCCAAAGTGACTCTAGCATTGCCAGCACAGGGCCTGAGGAACCTGCAGTACAGCTGGGTGCTCTACGTGAGCCTCTCCCACAGCTCTGTAGGTTTCTATCCGAACAGAAGTAGCAATGACAGGAAAAGAAAGTTGAAGCGTGCTGAAGATGTAGTTCCAAGACAGGGCCAAACAATCACCTGTAAATGATTTTTTAAAAAATACCTAACAATGATAATGACAAAACAGGAAAAGAAATTGAAAGGCAGTTAAGTGGAGCACTCCGAAATGTCTCCGCTGAATTACGATAAGTATGTATTAGCTGCAGTATGTTTATCTATGTCCGCAAGAGAGGATTAGCTGCAAACATTCTTCTGAGATAAACCAGAACTATTTGGTGCTGGCACTGTTAAATTTTTGTGATATGCAGGTGTTTGGAGTATGTGTGCAGCTTCCTCATTGGTTTTGATCCAGGCATTTCCACTGAGAGTATTTTTATGCACTAAATGTGACAAGGTACATAGAATAATGGCAAACACTCCATGCATCGAGCAAAAATAGCTTTATTTACATTGGAGTTTAAAATAGTTTCATGTGTTAAGGGCAATGAATGTAAGTACTCACTCTGTCAGGAAAGCCTGGGTCAGTGAATTTCACCTGCTTCTAATTGGCAGGCATCCCCACAGGCTGCACAGTGCAATGCTTCTTACACATGGACAAGAGCATAGCTACCCCATTTCTGACAGCAGAGAGGGCACAGTGCGAGCAGGGACTTAGGGTGGCTGGGAGAAGCAGTCCCGGTCAGAAGGATGGGTGAGAACAGTCCTCTGCAGTGTCCGGTATCTTTACAATGCACCCCTGTTGCACCAGAGCTCTTCTCTCCAGCACACTGCCACTTCCATCCTGCTCTAAATGGCCCCATGCCAGGTCGAGATCTGCCGCTTGTCACCTTCCACCTTGTCTTGTTCCCAAGCTCTTCAGCTTCACTCTCCTTCAAGGGCCCAACTTTCCTAGCCCTCTTGATGAGACAGGCCAGTAAGATTTTTCTAGCAGCTTTGAAAGGTAACCACTTCTCTCTGCTTGGAGTCTTTTCTTACGTTCCCTGCACCCTTACTGCTCTAAATGTAACAGCTGTTACTTAGCAGTGGTTTAGGTGTTTATTTCAGAAGCTGTGCTCTATGTGACATCCAAAATCTAGGCACAATTTTGACTGAATTCAGCAGACTGGATGCCAACTTAGACACGTAAAGAGGAGATTAAGTTACTCAAAACCTCTGAAATGTTACAACTGCACATTTTTAACTTCTCCGGTTTTCACTGCAAAGCAACATCTTCCAGTTAACAGATCTTTCCAAATAAATAATTTCCTACATCAACAAACCTGATTCTTCCTATCACTTACCAGCTTTCCATTCTGTCAAATGATTTATTATAATAAATTGTGCCTCTCCTGCAGTTCCCACTGTCCTGTAACCTCTTAGTCTCTGCTACACTTACCTAAGATGTGGGGGCAGCTCTGCACATTCAGACTGACTCGTGTGGAAGGCCACAGTATATATTTACCTAGGGATCACTGCATGGTTTTAATCTTGTTGCTCTTGTCTTCAGAAAGACAAATTCTCAGCCCCTATGTAATGTAACCTATTGTTTACACGTAATTTCCAGTGTTTCAGAGGTTTTTGTTTTGAAATCTCCACATGTTCCAATTTCCAAAATTCATCATCGTGTTCTGTGGTATAGCAAAACACCTTGACATCTCCAACCATGCATCCTCCTCCACTGCAACCGCCTTTTAGCACAGGTTACTCCCACTGAATTCTTATATTATCCATGAGATCTAGTTGGTATTTCACAGCTAGTAACCACGAAAATGCATTTCACTTTTGCTTTCTTCAAATCTCACATTTAAATTCTCATTGCAGTTGTGCAACCTTCAGCTGAAGTCATGAAGGATTTTTTGGCACTAACCTTGAGATGAAAGGAAAGAAGTGTGTTTCCAAACATTAAAGATTACAAGTTATCGATAAATTCCTGTGGATTATGGATCTGTTCCCATATCACTTGAGTTAACAGGATTTTTACTTCTGGCTACAGTTGGATATCTGTATGGCTTTCACTCACTGTAAGTCTGGAAGCATTAAAAATATAGAGTGATAATTTCCATCGAGTAATACACCTAGTCAAAGTGGACAAAGATTTACCTTCACTAATTGCACCCAAAGGATATCTACGTGTTATCACTTGATGATAAAGGTCTGACACACGCTGTCTGCTCATAATTAAAGAAGTAGATTTGCCAGTGTTGACAGAAACTGAAAAGAGCTATGGTCATACCACAAAGAGGACTTATATCTTCCTGATTTTTATGTTGAATTCTGTAAACAACAAAAACCACAAATTTCAAATGCACCATATAAAAATACAGTATTAAAATATTCTACTCTGTGTCTTAAAATGACAGGGTACAACAAAATGACTCCAAAATCAGATAATTAATTAAAAGCTAGCTAGCACCCCAGACTTTTCTTTAGTCCTAATTCTGCAAACTATTTCAGCATATCCTTTAGCCCCTCCACACTAAGCACAGCACTTTAGCATACAATTAACTACAGGCTATTTCCAGGTACTTCAGTGAACAACAATGGTATCAGGGTTGAGATCCGACATAACAGAACAACAAGTAGAAACCAGCAGATGCTCATTCTGCACAAGACCTTGGGACTATAAAGCCACACCATTCTCTCCTCTTCATTTAGCCAGTCCTAAAAAGCCCTCTGTAAGGCATCTTACCAAATCATCAGGTCTTACCAACTGCTGTGACAGAGACCTACATCATATAAAGTGATATTTAAACCTCCAAAACATAAAAATAATCTTTAAAACAATTTATAAATATATTTTTTAACTCTTATACTACCATGACGACTCTCAAGTTCTGGGAAATTCCAAGACTTTATTCTGTAATAATCAGACAACTTTTCATTTGCAGTTCTAACTCCATGTATGACCTGGTCTGTTCATAACAATTAGCCTTTAACCATATTCCCAAGAAGACCTTTCACTTGCTGTTTTTTATTCCCTGCTAGGCAGTAACATGTTCCCTCCCAGTCTTTTTTCCCAATGAGGTAAACAAACCATGACTTTTTAATCTCTCCTTATAAAAACAATCCATCCTTTCCCCCAACAATTGTTATTCCAGTTTGAATTCACCTTTCTTAATATAGGTGGTCATAACTGCAAAAACCTCTCTGCATGCTCATATTAATATTCTTAGGCTGAGACATGGGGCTCAGCTGATACATCTGAGGACTGGGCTTGTCGCCTTCTTGGAAGCATCCCTCGGATGGCTCAGATGTATCCTGAAAATGATGAGGGTACCTTAGTTCCTCTCCTCCTCTGCCATTTCCTGCCACTGAGCTTATCAGAGAAGTTCTTCCTAGTTGCCCCTCGAAGTGGTCGACCTTGCACATTTTGCTATTGAATCGCAGCTCTTTTCTACTATTTCAGTCCTCTAGGTAACACAGATCTTCCTGCATTATGCTTCGATCCTTTCCGTATTGACAAAACCTCCAATTTTGTCTCGTTACCACGCTGCCACTTTTTATGCCTTTGTCATTACTAAAGCTATTAAGGAAAGGTATGGGCTGAAGAACTGGTTACCAGAGGGAAAGCCAGAACACATCATTCGCTATGCGGCAACTGCCCACGTTCACCCTTCAGTGACAGAGAGAAGCTGTCTTCTGTTTATCACAGGGTACTGAGGGGCAAGTGTGAGCAGAGAAACAGCTACTGCACTTAAGCTGTAAACTCACACACTAGCCCATGACAGTCATGACAATTGATTAGGTCTCTTAATCAGTCCCTAATGATCCCTCAAGACTTCAGGGTACCTCTTTCCAGCCTGATGTTCCCCTTTAAGCACAAGCCATTGCATGATTATCTTGCCCTCAGTCAGCTCTTCACCTATTTTGTAAATTCCCTGCTAATCCCCATCTCTCTGCTGCAATTAGTAAATTCCAGTGGAGCACTACATAAGATGCCCTACTGAAGTCCAAGCAGATTTGACCTACCTTGCTTCCTAGTTAAGTCAGTTATTTTACTGATTAATGATATCAAGTTAGTACTGGTAAATACAAGTTGCATTTTAGCTCACTTAGCTTCATATCTTTGTTTATATTTCCAAATTTATTCCAAACTATATGCACTGTTGAGGTAAAACTCATGAACCTGTAATTATCCAGAACACTTTTTCTCCTTTCTTAATATAGGTTTATGCTTCTTATTCTCCAGTTATATTCTCCAAATTCTAAAATAATATATAAAAATAATAGCTAACAAACCGATTATTTCCTGTTGCACTGATGACTGTATGTTTTCTCCCTATGCATAATGATATCAAAGATTTTTAGATTTTTGATTCGATCTCAAATGTGAATATTTCAGAATCTTCTCTTTTCACTTGGAAATCTTGATCTGTTTACCAAGGCAAATCATTGTTCAACATCTTCACCCTTGGCAAAAACTGAAAAAAACCCAAATTGGTTCTGAGCCATAGCTAATCTTAACTTGACCACCCCTGCATAGACGTATGGCTCCCTCCATTGTTGTTCTGTTAGCTTTACCACCAATAAACCTTCTGCTAGCTGCTTATTTGTTTTTATTTTCTCAGCAAGGACTGATTCAGTCTGACTTAAGGTAGTTCTCTCTCTTTCCCCACAGTTTTTCACCTTTCAAGTAGCTTGCTTTCTTGATCAATACCTGTTTCTGTTCCCTGTGGGCTCACAGTTCATTCCTTATGTCCTTTTGAGTCTTTTTTTACTTTCAATGTATTTGGACCTGGTATCCTTTCTACTCTTCTCTCCTTCAATTTTTTAGAGAGATTTTGCAGTTTTAACTAAAATATTCCAGAGCTCATCCATATTCAAGACACTGAACTTTTCAATCCAGCTGACTCCACTGATTCGGTTCCTTAATGTCTTAAACAGTGAGGAGACCTTACTTAAGCACCTGGTTTTATTTAGCTTCCATTTAATTTGAAAGGAAAGCACTGCTGGTCAGGATAGAAGATTGTTTATGGTCAAATACTGTTTTGTAACATTCTCATCACTCACACCAATTCATAACTTCTTGTTGGTCCAGTGTTTATGTGGCCATCAGGCAGCTACCACATCTAAAAAGAGCTGCACCAGGCAAAGTCTTGTGTTAGCCTGGCTCCTTCAGCTGTGGCTGAAGTCTTTTTTAACAGTCACTGGCAACACTTGCTCTATTCAGTAAGCTGTTTGTCCATTCTGAACCCAAGTGTGCTGATTACCACCTTTACTGTTACTGCCATGTGGAAAACAAGGTGTTTATGAGCCTTCTCAAAAACATGTTTATTCCAAATGTGTTATTTTGGGCACTCTATTCTTTCCTAACAGTTTATCACATTGTCAGTATTCAAAGCCTTGCACTACCTTTATTTTTATTTTATTTTTTATTTTTTCTCTAACAACTTTCCATCCACTTGGATTACCACATTCCAAGCCCAGGTTCTCTTTGACCAGGTTTCCTTTATCTCTGTATTGTCCGCTTTCACCACCTGTGCCAGCAAAAGTATTTCTCAAGGTTCCTGCCCAGGTAGCTGCGTTTATGGTCAAATACTCACTTCTCGTAAAAGGCAAACATTCTTTCTAGCCAAGTAGTCAATACTGTATTGCCCCACAGCTGCTTTATCTACGTAAGTGATCCTTTTCTACATAGTGTCCATTTTTCTAAAATCTGGTGTTTCTTTATCTACACATTCAAGAGACCTACATGCCCATGAGAAGGGCTTTCATTTTTGTATTTGTGCAAATGGCAGAAAGCTGTTGGGATTTTTTTTTTCCTAGTTGGTGTTGATCCATCAGCAAAACAGTTTTCTCATGTATCCATTCATCAAATTATTTGCTGAATGACTTTTGTTTTTTAGTCAATTACTACAACACAGTTTATTGTAAAACATCTCCAAATTTGATATTCAGTTCCATAATTTGAAAAACAATTTCCTGTGATCAGAAGCTCTGCTCCAAAGCCAGAATTTGTTTTCCTCACATGAATTATTTGTCATTAGTATTGCCAGCAAACTAAATACACCAGAACAGCAGCTGAACACAACATGAAATAAAGTTTTAGTTAAAAAATTAAAAATATTGATAACATTTTCAGAAACATTTTCTCAGATATGATATTTTTATATTTATCTCTTTTGATCCAGCCAACATCCAGAATGCATCAACACTCAGAACCAGTAATGAGCAAAAAAAATCAGCAGCTAAAAACCCAACATCTAATCTGTTCAGGAGGAATGGTGTTTTGAAGAAAGAGGCTGGAGTGAGAAACTATATTCTGTTTATTTTCTCTAAATGAATTGGACACATTTATAATGAAATCATGCATTTTTTCTCTATTAAATTAATTTAGGTAAATTAATTATAAAACTATTATCTGAGTTTTTATGTCATGCAGGAA